>OENM01001051.1:912-17473 GCA_900239745.1 Rotaria magnacalcarata | reverse complement strand
GGGGGGGGCCTTAAATCATTTATTGATATTGGAGAAGAATTTGTATTATTGAAAATTAATTGTGATGTTGTATAACATTTGATTATATTTGCAAGTTTTTTTTAGCATCAATAAATTATTTTTTTGCAGAGACTTGAAACAATAACTGAATGAAGAATAAATATTATAAATTTACGTTAATAAACAACATCAATATATGCTATTGATACACAAGAATTTCTAGTTAATTGAAGAGTATAATTAATAAATAAAGATAAATTTTGTACAATCCATATATGCACCAAGAACAAAAGTTAATTTTAGATAATTCTGTATAATAGATAATTTTATTGTAATTAGAACGTTTGTTATTTTCTCCCATAAGTAACATCAATGTCTATTTTATGTTAAATTGTTGTTCGTTCTTTAATACATTGAGCTGTGTTTGATTTTAAAAATCCAATATTTCCATATGAAAATCTACTAGCTAAATAATTTATTATATCTTCTGCTTCAATCTTTTTAATATTTGTTACATTTTAGCATTCGATTATATTTATAGCATCTTCACTAGAAAATTTTTTGACTTTAATTTGAATTTGATATTGTTTCTTGTGCTGTTGCTAAATATTTTTCTATTGAACAGCGAAGTCCATAATTAAAATCATCAAGTGCATAAAAATCTAATGTTATATTTTCTTCAAATTCACTTATATATATATATATATACATAATTATTTTGATTAATTAAAGCAATAAAGTACTAAAATAAAATCCTTTTTTTTGTAGATCTTAATGAATATGATTTCAATAGTTGAATGAACAAACATTGGATGATCACATGAGTTTTAACAATTTTAGATATTTCTCGATGAATATTATTATCAGTTAAATCAAAGTCATTAAGAATATATTTGAATGCAAACATTTTATCTTCGTCTTATGACCACCAAGGTTAAAATAACACCGATTGTATCTGCAAATCTTTCATTTAAAACTCATAATATCATTTCAAAAAGGAAAAGTCTTTTCGTAGCTGATTTGTTTTAAATTGAAATGTATCTTTTAATGCTTCATATTTTGGTAAAATTCTTATTGAATGTTCATCAATACCAACAATTATATCTTTTTAAATTTCAGGGGACGCAGTGGCATGTGTTCGAAAATCAGGAAAATAGACAGGAAATTTGTTTTTAAAAACCAGGAATTTTTATAGAAATCAGGAATTATAAACTTTATTCTAATACCGCTATTTTTAATTCAAATTTACATGCAAATGGGTGCAATAAACATGGTTAGTTACAATAAAAAACATAAGTTGCTGCAGTAAACACTAAAGTCAGTTAAAACAGAATCAATTTTGCAAGAACTTATTCTTTTATTCAAATACACACACTTTTCATCCTGCACCATCTATTTCTTTTCGTTCTCCTCCATTATCATGCTTTTAATCTAATTTGCTATTCTCTCTCCTTATTTTAAATAATCATGTTATAAAGATTTAGTTTTGAAAAATGTATCCATTCAATTAGACATTGTCAAATACTGAAAACCACAGAGTTTTGTACAAAATGGTTGCAAACATTATATAATACTGGTAGAGTGTGTTACAGAGATGGACAAGTCGCCGAGTCACACCGCTTCGCCTCGCCCAAGGGTGAGTCAATTTCAAATTAAGCGAGTTGACTCGTCTCTTTAAGACCTAGATCAATATGTAAGGAGGGTGTGGGTGTCGATGAAGTTAAAACAGCTACGCCCCCCCCCCCACACCCTCTGATTTTCAGACTCATCAATTGTTTCCTCAAATGTATCTACGTAATTCACTTATAATTAGTGTTATATCATTGGTTGACTATAAGTATATTAAAATTCTTTAAATATTCATAGAATGAAATAAGTTTTTGGCATCGTGATAATGGCCTAAAATTGAAACTTTTGAAAAAAAAATTCAAATTATTTTATTTGACTTATCTGATAAGTAACATTACAAAAAAAATGATATAATCACAAAAAGAAAACAAATCCTCGTTTAATTTAAACGATATCTCATTACTATTTGGGTATAAATATCCATTGAGTTTCGTGGAGATGGAACCGGTAGTGGATTTGTTATGAATTCTTGTAATTCATCTCTATTGAATAAACAAACATTTAATGATAAATAAAATCAAATTGAGCATATTACGTTATTCTACCAAGACCAATTGATGTGAAAAAGTTGATACAAAATCGAGTATTTTTAAGATTATCACGTAGACAACGATATTGCAACAGTTTGGTTAATGTTCTAGAATAAAAAAATTCAAGAAAATAGATTTTTATTGTTTTATTTTCCAATGATTTACGGATCAGTTAAACGATTTTTAAGTTCAGTAAAACCAAGAAATTGACACAATTCTAAAAATAAATTTTTTAGATAAATACTTGATGATGATGTATTTCTTTCAGTTAAAATAACAGAATCAAATACCTAGAAGGAAAATAAATGTATAATATCTTTATTTAGTATCAAATATGAAAACATACATTCCATGAAACGCATTCAGTGACAAGTAAATGTGCAAAAAATTTAGCGATATTCCTTAATTTAACATTATCCAAGCGATCAGCATATATATGTCGTTGTATTAAAATATCTGTAAACCATTTGATATAACCTTCTTTTGATAAACATAAATGTTCTCCAACTAAACCAAAAAAATCTTCATATGTATGTTGTTGTGCACAAATATCAACAATCATTTCACATAATGCTTTCTATAAATGAAGATTAAAATAGTCAATATTTTTTAATGTATATTAAACATACGTTTCGTTTATGATACGTATTCATTTCATCTAATTTATTTGCACATTCTTTAGCATCAATATTTGCTTTGATTATTAAATATATTTCGTGATGATATGTTACGAAATCTGTTTTATTTCCATTGATAATTCTTAGTTGTTGTTTTTCTTCATTGTCAATATCTTCTTCATCACTATCTGATGAATTCGAGCTGCATTCATCTTCATCGTCACTATTTTTAATAACTCTTTTTTGACTTTGCTTGTATTTCTTTTCATTAACTTCATATTCTTCATCATATTTAAATTCATCTAAATAAAAAAGAAAAACGTGAAATACTTAATTAAATTGAATATTTATTTTACTCAGCCATTGTTCAGAATCATAGGAATTATCTAATAGCAGTATATGTGTATATTGATCATTTGTATAAATTAAATCTAAACTAGATTCAATAGATGAATATGTTTTAAATCCGTCTCTTCGTACAGTAAATAATTCTTGAATCATATCTTGTGTATGTTTATTTAATGATGGTTCATGAAGAAAATTGTCTAATACTGAAAATGCAGAATCTAATTCTTGTGGACTAACTTTTAATAATTTTTGACCACATTCTTTTAACAATTCAATAGCTAACATAATATTATCATCAGTTCGATTTTCAAATAGCAAGAGAAGAATTTGTAATACAATTATTTCATGTAACTAAATTAAAAAAAAACTAACAATAATATAGACTGTACTATTGTGTTTATAAAAAAAAAATATATACCGCTCTTTGGTTAATAAGATGCGCAAGAAATTTAGCTATTGCAAAACACTTCGTTTTTTTATTAGCCATATAAGCATTACGAAATGATGATATAGCACGTTTACAAATAAGTTGACCAATTTGTGGAAATTTTGAGTTAACAGTAGATGTTAATGCAGCATAAACTGGAGTAAAACATGGAGATTTAATTTGCACTTTAATAATAGCTTTGGCAAGTAAACCACGACCACGAATAATATTACATTTAAATAATTCACGTGCAACTTTTTGTACATTTGAATTCTTCAATTTCTTAACTTGACGTTTAATTGTTTTCCTTAAATCTTTCCATGCTAAACGTTGATATTCAGTTATTAATATATCAGTTAATGTACCCTAAATTAAAAGTAGAAATATTTTGATGATGATTTCAAATAGTTATACTTGTGAACGATGACGTTTGGCCGGTGGTATAGGGAATCCATTAGTATGTACTGGTACATCAGCTGTTGTTTCGGTTGGATAAAGATTGGATGTTTGACTAGCTACACCAGTTTCTTCTGTTTTCAACATATTTGTTCATTGACGATCAATGTTAGAGTCAAATTTGCTGTAAATAGATGTTCATATGTTATGTTGTTCTTTTTGCTGTTCGTTATATGTAAAACCAATAAGAAAACTGTCTGATTTCATTAAAAAATATAGTTGTCGTTAGTTGTCAGTAGCATTGGACCATTTTTTTTAACGGAACTTAATTAATGACATTAATTAATGACTTCCATTAGCCATTAATATTAATGGTTAATGTTTTCTAAGAAAAACTTAATTCATTAATATTAATGATTAATGAAAAACATTAACATTAATTTTAAAATTAATGTTTTCATTAATCATTAATATTAATGTCAATGTTCTTGAATGATATTAACGGTTAAAGGAAACATTCACCATTAGTATGAATAGTAATGTTTTCGTTAATATTAGGGATAAATATTTTCATTAATCATTAATATTAATGTTAATGTTTTCATGAAAACATTAATTTTTCCATATTACTGAATTAGGCTTTTCTAAGGAAACATTATCTACAATTATTAATCAATTAACTGATCTTAATAGCTAATGTTTTCTCCGAAAGTGTTAATTACTTAATATGGAAAGTTATAATGCTTTCATGAAAACATTAACCATTAATATTAAGTCATTGATTTTAATGAAAACATTAACATTAATATTAATGATTAATGAAAGTATAATCCCTAATATTAACGAAAACATTACTATTCATACTAATGGTGAATGTTTCCGTTAACCGTTAATATCATTTAAGAACATTGATATTAATATTAATGATTAATGAAAACATTAATTTTAAAATTAATGTTAATGTTTTTCATTAATCATTAATATTAATGAATTAAGTTTTTCTTAGAAAACATTAACCATTAATATTAATGGTTAATGAGAAACATTAACATTAATATAAAATTAATGTTAATGGCCCACCCCTAGTTGTCAGTAGCAAAATTTATTCGAAGAAAAGAATCGATACGAAACATAAAAAATAATCATGTGTGCTGTCTTTCAGTAGAAATCTAATTAAATTATGCTTAGCACTTATGTGGGACACCTCTTTAATAAGTTCTTATAGACAATAAATTGAAACATGGAGAAGTTAAAGGAAATAAATCTTTTGAACAAAGCAGAAGAAAGCGACAAGCTAGATTGAATGTAGATTAACTAATGAAAGAAGCTGAAGAGCTGAAAATAATCTCTCTCAACAATTCAATTCTTTAAATGTAGAAAAATATGATTTTCAGTATTCTTCAACTCTTGAAAAACTCTATTAAAAAATTTTATTTCTTACTATTTCAAATTTTAATATACTAGTCCTATTTATAAATGAAATTCGATATTATAAATAAGCTGTAATTGAACATTAAGGTCGTCTTATTTCTGGAGCTCAATGGCAACCAAAAACAGTTCCTTGAACAGATTTGGTTAGAAAAATGACATGAGAATAAAATTTATTTACTATAAGTTGGTTTGTTTTTTTGTGTTTATAGTCTGGTGATAAAGTTCCAAGTAAAGATGAACGAACAGATCCACCAACAGGATGGGCATGGGAAGATCAATGGACTATTGATGCTAATCGAGCTGTTGATGAAGAAGGTTAAATTCATTTTGTATAAATTATAACAATAATTTTTTTATTTTGTTTTTTAATTCATTCAGGTTTTGAATATTGTGTTAACCAAACTCTTGGTGGATGGTGTCCAACGGAAGAAATATTTCATTTAAATCGTCGACGACGTTGGTATAGAACTCGAATTCTTAAAGTAGAAAAAGTTCCTGAAGATACAAAGGTAATCACTAGTTTTATCTTTCTTTTTATTTATTTATTTTTTCTATCAATAAATGTACCTTCAGGAAAATACAATTTTATTTTCTGCATATAATGAAAGTACACCTTTACTTATATCATTCGATGAAAATGAAGTGGGTTTTAGATATCCTTTAGATTTAGTTGAAAAACATTTCTTAGTTGTTGTTGCTTTTTGCAATATTAATAAATAATTTTTTATTTTTCATTTTCGTAGAAAAAAGAAGTTCATGATAGTTTAAAAAATGAAGGATGGGAATATGCTCCAATGTTTAATATGAAATTTCATGGTGATGAACGAAGTATGGATATGACAGGTCGTCGACGATGGCATCGAAAAATGGTTCCTTCAGCTGAACAAAACTTTGCTAGTTCAACTGGAGGATTTGTATCAAACACAGATGTTGTCTTTCGAATGCAATCACAAGTTCCAGCTATCACTGATTCACCTTCAAAAGTTGATCAACAACAGAGATGCCAGATGTGAAAGTCGAAAATCCGGAAAATTCCGGAATTGTTTTTTTCAGAATCCGGAAAAAATCCGGAAAGGTTTTCAAGGATCAATTTTAGTCACGTAAAGGACATCTTTCTCAGTTAAAGTATAAATAACTTTGTATATTTTCGCAAAATAAAACATACTGTAATTACACAAAAATAAAAATAAACAGCTAAATGTTGCCAATTTATAGAAAATAACTTAGAAATTACACAAATTGAAGTTAATTAGCACGTTGTTTTTTGGCACAATATTTTTCATTAGAATGAATAGGTTTCAGCAGTTCCGGTTTTGATAAAAAAAATTATAAATTTCTGTACATGATAAAGATGAGTTAAAACGAATTTTAAATTCAGCTGCAACAAGTTTCATTGACATACGATTTCGGTTATCATCGTATAGATGCTTCATGGCTGAAAAAACACTTTCAACAAATGCATTGCTACATGGAATAGAGATAAGGTCACCAATAGAAGAAAATATTAAATCTCTACTGAATTATTCACAATTTAGAATGCTAAAACAAATGAAATAAAACTGAAATAAGAAATCGCTAAAATCCGGAAAAAATCCGGAAGCCGGAAAGTATCCGGAAAAACTTCAAAAAATCCGGAAATTTTCCGGATTTTCCGGAACATCTGGCATCTCTGATCAACAACAACAACAACAACAACAAATAAAGAAGTTAAAATTGAATTAAATGCACCACGAATGTTTCTTTGTTTTAAAAGTAAAATTTTTATTTTTATTTCATTGTAAAAAATAATTAAATAATTAAATTAATTTTTTTATTTTTTAGAAGCATATTATTATGAACTTTGTACATATATTTATCAAGCAAGAAATCTTCTTTCAATGGATCATGATAGTTTTTCAGATCCTTATGCTCAAATTGGTTTTATTAATCAAAGTCAACGTACTGAAACTATTCAAAAAACATTATGTCCAACTTGGGATCAAGGGAATTTTATTACGTTTTTTTCGATTTTCTTTATTTTCTTCATTTTAATTTTTAGACATTAATTTTTTCAAGCGTGAAACTCTATGAGGAACCAGATGAAATTCATCATGATCCACCAAATATTCTTATTGAGTTATTTGATAAAGATCAATATGTATTTAAAAAACAATCATCACGAATTTTGTGAAACACGATCTATAAAAAGTCCCACTTCGACAGACTATGATTGACGTTGTTGCAAGGGGGAAAAAGCGTGACTTCCGTACTTCCGTACTCCCTCCGTACTTTCTTATACTTCCTTCGTACTCCCTTGTACTTCCTTCGTACTTCCCTCGTACTCCCTTGTACTTCCTTTGTACTTCCATCCAAATGCAACAGCTTCACGAAATGCTCAGAATAGGTGCAGAAATCAGTTTGACTGTAGGTTGTCGAGGTCGGAGAATTTGAATCTGGCATCGGTTTCTAAGAATTTTTTACGCAATTTTTTTTTGGTAAAAGATATGTTTTTGAGAAATTAATTATTTTCGATAAAAGAAGGAGGGCGGATAAGGCCGTTTTGCGGCTCCCTCCCCCTCAGATTTGAATTACTTCTATCAACTATTAATAAGGGATCGCTCTTGATCACTTTTCAACTTCGTTTCCCAAAAATCGACATTGGCAATTTTTTTGCCTGGGGTACCCCACAGGTATCATCGAAAACAAAATTTGTTTTATCACGAGCTAAAGCCTGATCTAATTGTAGATTTAAGGGCACTGATTACGAATATCATAATAAGTGCTCCGAAAATTCCCTTATTCCTTATAAAGTCTGAACCAATCCGTTGACCCTATTTTTCATTGTTTGGACCCTCATAGAATAACGAAACGATGAACTTCAGTGCAAAATGATTTTCTCTAACTGATAATTTTGAGTTCTCTGCAAATCTTAAATTTTTACATCGAAAAAATGTAACTTATGGAAAAAAGTAGAGACTCCGGGGCAAAATTAGACTCCTTCTCACCATATTTGTCTATATCTTGAGAATGAAGCGAGTCTTGCAGCAACGTCAAATTTTGATCGTAAACGTAGTTGTTCAAGCTCTATCGATATGGATATCTCAAAAATATTAGAAAAGTTGTGCAACAGGGTGAAAAGTTAAGAACATGATTAATTTCTATCAAATTGCTGTAGGGAACCACTGTCACTAAAAAATATAAGATCAGGAAATCAACAAATATATAGTCCATCTTGTACAGCTTAATGCACTGTGCACACAGTAAAAAAATATGGCTCTCCGCTCTTTCTTTCGACTCATAAATTCGCTTCACAAGATGTATGAATCGTTGCAAGGAAGTAAAATTTTACATCAATTTTTGAACCGAAAGAAAAAGCGGAGATCCATAATTATTTTATTCTATGTACAGCTGATAAAGCTCTGCAATATGGGCTACATATCAGCTGATTTCAAGATCTCATATATAATCGTGGCTGTAGTCCCCTACAGCAATTTTATATAAATTATTAGTATTCTTAACTTTTGACACTGTTGCACAATTTTTCTATTATTTTCGAGATTTTCAGTCGATAGAGTTTAAAGACTACGCTTACGATCAAAATTTGACGTTGCGGCAAGAATCGCTTCATAGCAAACTACTAATGGAAACACTATGCATTTAAAAGACATTCAATGTTTGCCACTAAATCGCCATCTCGTTTTCTAAAGGGTTCATTGTTCGATATCAAAGGTTCAGATTCGTGAAGAGCTCAACATTTTTGATAGCAAACATATTTTCTACTTAATTTAAAAACAAAGGCTATTGTATAACGGTCCCAACAATGAAAAATAGGGTGAAACGAGTGGTGACGACGACTTTGGAAACAAAGTAGTTTTGAGACTTCTTATTTGTACATTCGTAATCAGTACCATTAAATCTAGAATTACATCAGGCTTTGGCTCGTGATACCACAAATTTTGTTTTCGATGATACCGGTGGGGTACCCCAGGCAAATATCGTCAATGTCCATTTTCGGGAAACGAAGTTGAAAAGTGATCAAGAGCGATCCATTATTAATAGCTGATAGAAATAATTCAAATCTGAGGGAGGCCGCAAAACGGCCTAATCCGTCCTCCTCCGTACTTAATATTCTCAAAAGTATTAGAAATCTGCAACAAATATAAGCTTACGCTATTTTTTCCGCTTTTTCTGTTTTTCTTTTCGCTATTTTCCGCTTTTAAGGTCAGCTTTCCCATTTTTAGACCTCATCAGATGACAACCCTGTGTGAGATTCTTACCATCCGCTGGCGCTAATAAGATGAAATGATCAATTCGATTAGCGCAATGAAAAATAGAAATATTTTTAGATTGATAGAAGAATATTTATTGAAAACTCTTATAGAATGTATTATATATCATAGTTCTGAATAATAACATATTTATAATGAAAACCATGATTCTTATATGAGAAGTTATTCATAGTTCAAGATAGTTCATTGCACTTCTATTGTACTTCAATCATACTTCTCTTGTACTTCACTTGTACTTCACTTGTANCATCGTACTTCTATGTACTCCCATCGTACTTCAAAATTTCTTTGAAGTAGATGAAGTCGCGCGTTTCCCCCCTTGCGTTGTTGATATACAATTCAAGATTGTATATCAATCATGTCATATTATAATATATGAAATATTTCTTCCTTTGTATTTGTGAAGAATTAAATATAAAAATAATGAATAAGTATACCTTAAATTAGATAGAATAAAACAATCGTGTGTGTGATTAGCAAGAGCAGCTACATCGTGTTTCACATTTTAATTCTAGATGGATTGTGTTAACATGTTTTAATATAAATATACTTTTTGTTTTATTTTGTTAAAGGGAGCTCCAGATTTTCTTGGTCGTGTTCAATGTTCACCATTTGTTCGTTTAGTACCTGACGAAATAAAACCAACAATTAAATTAAAATGGTTTCCTATTAAAAGAGGAAGAGATGATGCAGGAGAATTGTTAGCTGCTTTTGAACTTTTTCTAGTAAATTAGTTTTTAACGAAAATTCTAAAGAAAACAAAAATTCTATTTTTTTTAGTAACCAGAAACTGATAGTGAGAAAAAAATGCCTCCACATCCACCAAAACGTGACTCTTTATTTATTGTATCACAAGTCATTCGACCTCAACTTGTACGGACTGGAATTGAGGTTTGTTTTATAAAAAATAATTACTTAACAAAAAAAACAAAAAAACCTTTTAGATTCTTTGTTGGGGTGTTAGAAATATGAAAACATTTATGTTATCAGATGTTGATTGCCCACAAGTTGTAGTTGAAGTTGGTGGTCATGAAATTGAATCAACTATTATTAAGGTGCAAAGAAAACATCAAATTTTCATAAACCATTATTATTTCTTGATGTTGTATGTATTGATTTTATTTTATTTTATTTATTTTGTTATATTATTTTTATATGTTTAGATGTTACCAAAAGAAGATCCTTATGCACCACCAATGAATATTAAAGTAAAAGATCATCGATCATTTGGAAGAAAACCAGTTGTTGGTTTTCATGTTATTAAATCACTTGAACAATATCGATGTGATCCAACTGCACCATCATTAACTCTAATGCAAGCAGCTCGTAAGATTTAATTATTCATTTTATTCAAATAAATATATATATATATTTTTTTAAATTTAATTAGAAGATGCAGCATTACCTGCGACTTCTCCAGTTGAAGAAGTTTCTGTTTCAACAGATAAAAAATCTAAAAAGCATCGACGAGAAGTAAATTTTTACTTAAAAACAAAACAAAATGTCTAATACAAAATTATTGTTTTAAATAGAAATCAGGTTCACCAAAACCAACAAGTTTAGCTGATGATACAGTTGCAACAACAACAGTTGCATTAACAACAAATGAATTAGAAACAACAACAGTTGATAAAAAACAATGAGAAAACGTGCTAAACATTTAAAAAAAAACAAAAATCAACAAGTAGAAAACCAATGAAACCAGAAACAAAATTGATGAAAATTCAAAAATCAATGGCGGGAAAACATCATCAACAATATCAAAGTGTTACAGTTACTGAAGTGGTTTGTTTTAACTTATTTTCTTATATAAATATCTAGCAAAGAAGTTTCGTTGTAGGGAAAATACGCTAGACACTCGTTCCTCGTTTTTTTTATCAATTTTTAACTACTGATTTGTTTTTAAGGTTATCATCGTCGCTTCTAATGATGTTCAATAGGTATTTTTTTGCTTTGCGATATTCCTATCCACTTTGAATAATAATAACTAGTAATATGATTTGAATTCGTCAATAATCGAATAATTGGATAGTCTGTAGATGTACTTTTCCTTGTTCTTTGAATGCCAGTATAAGCTTGATGTAGGATATGACTGATATTTATTTCTTTAAATATATTTAAATGATCAAGATTTGTTATTCTTCATATAATTGTATAATTATTTTTGTTGTTTTCTTAATTAGCCAATAGTTGAAGAAGATATTGATTGGTGGTCAAAATATTATGCATCCAAAGGTGATATTAATAAATGTGGTTCATATGCACAAAAAGGATATGAAACTATAACAGTAAATAAATTATGAAACAGATTTTTTTTATGTGAAAATTTAATTTAAAAATTTTAGATTCTTTCTCATCCACTTGAATTACATGACATTTATGAAGGTTTTAGTGATTTTTGTCGAACATTTCAATTATCTCGGGGAAAAACAAAATTTGAAGAAGAAAATGAAATTGTTGGTGAATTTAAAGGTCTTTTTAAAGTTTATCCATTACCAGAAGATCCCAATGAACCTTTACCACATCGTACAATGGAAAATTTACCATCGAATATTTTAGAAGAATGGGGTGTGAGTATGGGCTGATCAAGAGTTAGATACACACCCACACCCATTATTTATTGCAAATGATAAATTGAACTATGCTAAAGGTCTTCTGATCATAAACGATTGTTTCCGAAATTTGTTTAGATTTTCCAATGAGTTCAATAATACCCATCAAAATAATTATGATAATGGGTGAACGAAAAATTAGATTTATCGCCGACAGCATTCAATGAATTTAGCTCTTTTTCTTCTGTAAGTTCGAAAATTGAATCATCATCATGAAGAAACTTCTCTTAAATTTTCAATGTTTCGTTTTTGCCAATTAGTGTGACGATGTTTTGTTCATTATCTGCACACTCCAGTTATGTTCTTCATTTGTTTTTTGCATTTGTACAGAGAGATGGAGCAATCGTACAGCATAAAAATAAATAACAATCACAAATATAAAAATCACTTTTATCATTAGCTATTTTTCTCAAATCGATAAATAATTTCATCTAAGAATCTCGATATTTATTTAATTCTGGAATAAATTTCCACAAGGAAAAATATATCAATTCACTTTTTGATTCATTCGAAATATGAAAAATTTCTATGCAATATCTTTTTGTACTTTCAGTGATATTCCATGAATTCTCTCAGATATTGATCTTTGTATATCGAATTTGAAAATATCGGTGAAATAACTCGTCTAGCGTGTTTACGATCGAAATCTCTTTAATGTTTCACAACAATGTGATCGACTCATTGATATACCATAAAAATATGTTTGTAAGTATATTGATCTTGAAAACGTCTTAGAATCTGACAACTGTAAGCCAACATAGATGAATGGAAAAAATCTTATGCCAACTAGCTACATTGGATTGAATCATATCAATAATTAAATAGGCCCAACCTACATTTAATCTCTAGAATGACGTTTGAAATAGCTTTCTATGGATTTTAGTTCAAAAATGCAATAAAAAAAAGTTGCTACAGTAATGAATTTCGACCATACCAATTATAAATTGTGATTCCTTGACTAAAAAGAACATTTGACGGGGTTTTTAATGAAATCTTATTTTATAGAATCATTTTTTATTTAAAAATTTTTCGATTGTGAAGAGAGATAAGAAAAAACAAGCACTACCATCGAAACAGAGCACCCCGATTGTGCACAAACAACGAAACAAACATTATTCATATGTGCGTATTTGAGGATCCCTTTAAAAAATGATTTTATCACAACTACAGGTTGTTTCCTTCCGTCTCGAGAACTTCACACTTAAACTTAAGAAAAATATTCGGTTTGACAAATATCAGATTTTTAAATTGCTTGCAATCTAGTTGTATTCCAAAGNATATCGATAATGAACTCATTGATATATATATATACTGGTAATCCACTACTATTTTCTTATTGTTTATATTCTTTTCGGTTGCAGCACTTGTTCTTTAATTCGAAATATCAGCCAAAGAACTTATATGCAAACACTTTTATATTGCAAATCATTTTGCTAATTTTCAACCGCTCGACTCATACTATTATTTCGCAGGAAAGAATATTTTCATATTTCATTTACTTTAAATGAAAATTTGACCTTTAATGCTTCATGTTCTGGTAAAATTCGTATTGAATGTTCATCAAGATCAATAATCGTACCTTGTAAATTTCTTAATTAGCCCTTACATGCTTCAACATGATCGCCTCGTGGAAATGATGACAAATCATTTTTTGATGTTTTCGATCCGCTTATTGATGATGGTAAATATAATGTTTGATGAAATTTTATTAATTACACTTTAATTCTTTCTCACTTTCATACTCAATAATTGTTTCTTCAAATTTACCTATAGTGCACTTATAGTTCATGTTATACATTATTGACTTTCTAGATATCTTTCAAAGATTCATAGCATAGGAAATATATTTCGGGCAATATTAGCGCAACGTATACTTTAGTTTTTTGAAATGAATTTCACATTTTATTTTATTTCAGTTATATAATAAGTAATAACAAGGAAAAATGATACAATCAAAGAATAATAAAAAATATTTGTTTAATTTAAACCCTATAACATTTATGTTTTCTGTCTTTCATCTTCTTTCTAACGACCATGACGATCATAGAAATTTTGCAGGATTTCATTGTATATTGAGATTCGAGCAGGTGGAGCCGGTGTTGGATTTGATATGATGAATTCGCGTAATTCATCTCTAATCAAGAAAGAAACAGTGAATATTAAATGATAATAAATTCAACATTTACGTTATTCTACCAAGGCCAATTGATGTGAAAAAATTGACGCAAAATCGAGCATCTTCTGGATTATTGTGTTGGAAAAGACCTTTAAAGTAATCTGCCAATGTTCTAAAATCAAAAACACGAAAATTAATTTTTCATTTTTAACCTTTTCATAACTTACGGATCAGTTAAATGATTCTTAAGCTTGGTGAAGCCAAAAAATTCAAATAATTCCAAAAACAAATGTTTCAAATACACATGAGATGAGATTGCAGTTTTATTAGATAAATAAATAGAGGCGAATGCCTACAAGGAAAATAAAAGTATAATATCTTTATTTAATATCACGAATGAATACATACATCCCATGAAATGGATTCTGTGACAAGTAAGTGTGCAAAAAATTTAGCGACATTCCTTAACTTAACATTTTCCATGTGACGAGCAATTGCATATTGACCATATTGATCTTCAAAACTGCACGTAAACCAAAAAACGTATTTATCTTCTAATAGACAAATACGTTCTCCAAGTAAACCAAAAAAACATTCATATGTAGGCTGTTGCGCACAAACATCAACAATCATTTGACATAGTTCTTCCTATACATAAAGATTAAAATATTCGATTTCTTTCATGCTTAACAAACATACGTTTAATCTATTATAGGAGTCCATTTTAATTAGTTTATAGGCACATTCTTCAGCATCGATACTGGCTTGAATTGTTAAACATATTTTGTGACGGAGTGTTACTAAATCTGTTTCAATTCGATCGATAATGATCAGCTGTTGGTTTTCTTCATTGTCATTGTGTTCATCATCATTATCTGTTACATTTGAACTTGATTCTTCTTCGTCACTATCTGATGTATTTGAACATGATTCATCTTCATCGGTAGTATTTTCATCAAGAATTCTTTTTCTCATTTGTTTATATTCGTGTTCGTTAATGACATATTTTGCATCATGTCTAAATACATCTAAAACAAAAGTGTGAAATATTTCATTGAAGTTAATGTTTGTTTTACCGAGTATGTCATCGGGATCACACGGATCGTCTAATTGCAGTATATGTGCATATTGACTATATTTATCGACGAAATTTAAACCACGTTCTACAACTGGTTGTTTTGTTGGTGCACCAAATACAATTTCATGAATATCTTGTGTAAGTTTATTCAATGATGATTCATCAAGCGATTTTGTTAATGTTGCACGTACGAAATCTAGTTCTTCTCGACTGGCGTGTAATAACTTTTCACCGCACTCTTTTAATAATTGAACAGCTAATTCTGTATTATGCTCTTTTGAATTTTTCAGGAGAAAAAGAAGCACTTGCAAAGCAACTGTTTCACGTAACTAAATAAAATAAAAACAATGTTAGGCTATTGTTTTTATCAAGAACTGCTTACCATATTTTTATTAATTAGATGTGAAATAAATTTTATTATTGCCAAACAACGGATTTTATCATTACGTTGATGTGCTCGACGAAACGATAATATGAGACGCTTGAAAATTAATTCACCAATTATAGGCAATTTTCGATGAATTTTACAGACTAATGCAGCATACAGGGGAGTAGACGATGGGGATCTAAGTTGTGCTCGAATAATAGCATTCGCAACTAAGCCACGACCACGTATGATATTGCATTTAAATAGTTCACGACTAATTGCTGATAAATTTGATTTATCAGCTTCTTTAACTTTATCCTTGATATTTTCTTTTAAAGCTTTCCATGCTAGACGTTGATATTCTGTTATTAATGTTTTAGTTAATGCACCCTAAATTAAAATAAAAAATAAAATTTATGATTTTGAACAGTCATACTTGTAAACGACGACGTTTAGCAGGTGGTATATCACATTTGTCTGTATTTGACAGTGTAACAGATTTTGTTTTATTGCATGCAGGACCTTCGTGTGCTTTGAGCATATTGGTTGATTGAAAATCAGTACCAGAGTTGAATTCGTTGTGATTGTGAATATGAGCTCGTATGCTATGTTGTTTCTTCTGAACGTTTGCCATGTGAAAAACCAATGAGAAAGTTGACTGATTCGATTAAAGAATAGATATCGCTAGTAGTCACCGGCATAGCTTATTCGAAGAAAAAAATCGATACAATATGAGAGAATT
>OENM01001050.1:25861-46782 GCA_900239745.1 Rotaria magnacalcarata | reverse complement strand
TGAATCTTACGAGATAATGCAGCGAGTTGGAAAGACCACAGAACGAAGAAAAAGATAACTCTTCACGGGACTCGAACCTCGTATCTTCTGCTATCCGGGCAGATATCCTCAACTAGTTAGACTAGAAGAGACACATTATCTTTCGTCTTATGATCGGATAAGGATCAGATCATAACACCCACACATCCAAAAATATAAATAGTTGACTTCGTAGTGGCACGTTTTGGAAAAAATAAGTATCTTCGCCAACTATATAGAAAATTTATAGGACACTGATTACCACTGACATAGTCATTAGATCCCTCTAAAAAGATATAAAACAATGCAGATTGTAATGAAATTTTTACAAAATGCGCTGTGAGGATTAAATAAAATAATATTTTTGACACATGGAAAATAGTGAAATTAGTTTATTCATTTTTGATTTTGTTCCAATTGTTGTATGCGTACATTTCCACATAAATATAAACAAAATTCAATATCATAGAAGTCATAAAAAGACTCTTTCTATTTAAAAAATACAAATGATAGATTTTGTCAACCGTCTAATAGTATTTACTTGTTTACGCAAGTATCAGCGTATATTGTTTTGATCAAAACAACATAAAGATGAGGGTGTGGGTGAGGGTGTGGGTGTGGGTGTGGGTGGGTGTATAGGAGATTCAACACCCACACCCACACCATTCTCTCTTTCTCTCCCATGCACGATCTGGGTTTTTCCCCAGCTGAAACATTTGTGCACTCCCTGCAGTCAAGACACTGCATCACATACGTGATGTGCATTTGTGGCGCATATAAATTGATAGTGATAATTTCATTTTCTCTTCATTTTGAAAGAACACTGAGTATTAGCTCGCTTTAGTCTCTTTTATTGTTTTCTGAGTAAATCTTTTCTTGTGAATGATTTGTGTAACTCTGCCCATACTACATACCGCATTTCATCAGTAACTCATATATATATATGAGTGAATTGCAACTTTTTGGTACAATTCATGCGAACAGATGAAAGTGAACCTATACAATTTTTGAGTAGTGCATTTTATTACAATCTGTGCCAGTAGTACACAAAAAACATTTCCCGACACTTGATCGATTATTAACAGAGATAGGGCCCTTTTATAAATGTATGAGTTTTTCTACTTGTGGGTGATTCCATGCCAAAACAACCACACTTTGAAAGTTCAAAATTTATATATAGCAGAAATCAGTACATGATCATAGATGGAATGGTCGATGTAGTTGTCCCGAAAAATGAATTTTTTTTCATCCACCTGAAACCCTGGAGGGGAGTATGGTAATTTCGAAAAAAACATTTTTTCATTTTTCTGGAGAATCATCTTGACTATTCTATCTGGAATCATGTCCTTATTCGTGCTAGGGACGAATTTTCGAATAAAAATGGAAGCTAGATAATAGTGCGCTTTATTATGTATATGCCGAAGAAATTTTTTCGAAAAAACCGTCAACATCTTGAACATTTTCGCCTTTGCAGTCATCATTTTTTCCCAAATGATACTCTATGATCGCTTCCCACGTAACTACGTCGAAACAAATATTTATGAATGAGCCGTACTGAAAATATTCACGAAAAATTGTCATTCTACATACTTTTCTTAAAATTGTCATTCTACATCTCTCAGTATAATGTAAATTTCTCCCGAATAGACGATGATCCAGAGTCGAAATTTTCATCAATGATAGACCTCACTACTTTACGCATTGAATAAAAGTTTTAGCTCAATCGCACGAATCGTTGAGGAGTTATGTAGCCTCCAATTTTCAAATTGTCATTCTACAAAGTGAGTGCAATGACTTTTTTTCAGAAAGTCTTCTTATTTTTATCGATTAGCAAAGCTAGCAACACAGAGGTTTTTTCTTACCATTTTGCTACTCAAAGAGTTCTCTTTCCTTTCTTATAATTTCTGCGTCGTCAGCTTTATCCCTGATCGAACTGTAATCACGTTTGTGTCGTTCTACACAAAAATGCAAAGTGTCTGCCAAATAATGTGAACGTTGGACGAACGAGAGTATGAAGTATAAAATTTAAATCCATAATATACTTCGATAGAGCATTGAACGCTGTACAAAATAGCCTATTTAAATATTTTTTCTCTTGCTTTTCTATAGTCCAAAAATTCATTTTTCTTCTCACGTGTCGGTAAAAACTAACATTTTGTTGTCATGTTTTCCTTATAAGTCAGCGACTGTTTGAGCTAGAGATCTGAAATTTTGTGTGCTAGTGGGACATATCAGGATCAATAACTAATGAAAAAAATTATCAAAATCGGCTGAGAGGGAAAAAGTTATTAGACAAATACAGCTAAAACGCCAAATGTACCGAAAAGTTGCAATTCACTCATATATATATATATATATCATTGATTAGGCTTTCACGAATGCATGTTGTAAACTTTTGTGAAATAGTTTTCTTTGATATCTTAGTATAAACCAGCTCGTTTGTGCTGCTGCTGTTGTTATAGAAAAAAATCAAGCGCAACTGCCGATTTTGAAGCGATGCCTGACAAGTTTTATACGGAGTTGTTTCATGAATCAAAAATACTTAATTGGAAGCGTTTTTCAGATTGCTTAGTATTATCATGATTAGTCACTCAATCGTTGTATATTATTAATCTTAAGATAACTTTATCATCGTCCTCACTCGTTGTTCGCCATTTCCTGTATTAGTATTTTAACGAAATGATTTCAAAGACATTATTAGTACTATTCTATTTCAGATATTTTCCTTGTATCGGAAGCGAGCTGTTCAATATTCATTGGAACTTCTTACTATTCGACTAATATCTTCAAAACAGTGACTCATAGTAGCACGATTTGGACAATTCTATATTCAAGTGAGCCCTTATTTGCCACTACTATCTTTTGTAATTATAGTGAAAGCAAGCAATCTAAAGTCCCTCACACAGTACGCTTACTTTAATTCCCTACAATTCCGTAGAGACATCGATAGATGTTCATCCAAATATTAGTGAATCTTCTCCAACCACTTCTACAGGAACCATGATCTGTGAACATCTTCAGCGTTCCGCCGCGTGTGGGGTTGTAGCTGTCGTTAAAGACATTAGGGACACCTACACCTACACCCACACCCACACCGACACCCCATTGTAAAAATATCTCATATCGATCACATTGCTTCATCCAGAACGTATTTTGAATCACACATCCTAATTTTCTGAGATTGTTTGATTTCTTTGGAGTTTTTGGGTAGTCAAAACCTTAATCTATAATGCTGAATCGTAATGGATCCTAATGAATCCTGCTGGATGCTAACGAATACTGGTGCATGCCAATGGTTCATAATAATTAGATTCTTCTGATTTAAGTGAATTCTGTTGAATCTTAGGATTCATCAGGAGTAGTTTTTCCCCCTTGCTTTTCTCCCTTAGCAATGTTTGTCTTCTGCATCAGAGTGCATTCCCAGAGTATTTCTTTTAATGTTTTTTCCGTTCCTATCGTAGCGACGATATACTAGCAAGTGATTTTACGATTAAGTCGGCGGATGATACATAAATAAAGACTGTTGTCCGTATGTCTTATCAGAAATATGTTCTGCCATACATAATACTGGCAAGTCACTGAGAGTGAATTTGTCCTCTGCTCTCTTCTTTTCGGAAAAATATATTTCATTTGACTTGTTTTCCTGCTTTTCTGTTAAGCGTCAACAATACTCATGACTTCTCTAAAAGCAAAAACTGAAGATGATGACGCATCTATTATATCATTCGCTACAAGTAACAGCAAAATATCAACAACATCCAGTGTTGTCTCATTGTCAAACATTCCAATCACTACTAACATACCAGATGAAATACCCTCTAAAGTAGCAGAAGATATCTGTAATACTTTGGAACTGGATTGCACAGAACACAAAGATCAAATAATATCGGATCTTTTAACAAAAGGCCGTCGAGTTTTACAGGAATATTAAGGTGAGCTAACTCCTGAAGTTTATTCAAGAGAAATTAACCCAGAGACAATAAACACGGGCATGATTGAGGAAACACATCTATTAAAAGTAATTAAAGAACATGTTTATCAACGATGGGAAACGGCATGCGAAAAACAACCGAAAATCTGGGAATTTATTAAGAAGGTTAACGATGAGAGTAAGGAAGATTTTGAGATGGTACTCAGACGTGCAGCTGAATATGGCAGTGAATATACAAAGTCTTCATCCATGCTATCCATTGTATTACAACTGCTGTTCACAGGAATCGACGACGATTGTCTATTAAATGAACCAAAAGTTTTTGCAGACTTATGGAATTCAGTAACAAATGAAGGCATAGCCAGTTGTGATCGTTTTAAGCAATATATCAGTGAAGATGATCTGAAGGAACAAATGAATGAGCCAAGTTCAAGTTTAATTTTAGCGTTACATTTGTATTACCAGGAAAAAGTTCCAGAGCTACTAAAACAACATCACATTTCTAATTCAAAGAATACTCTGTACAATTTGGCAGCTGAGAGTGTCACACAGCATGGATGGATCTCAGGAATTCAAGCAATCAAAGGAAAAATACCACCAAATAAATATGAACCATTAATAAAAAAAATCCGGGAAATGGTGAGTTCTATTTCAACATCACTAGAAGAACCCTCTCCATGTCCAAGGATACCGTCTTCTGTCGATCAGTCAAGTCAGGACACTTCTGGCACCACAAACTTACGTAAGCTTCTCATTAAAAATAGAAAATTTTCAGAGATAGACAAAGAAGAAAAGTGAACTTTTAGCGGTTTCAGAAGAAATCTAAAATTTGAAGAATAAAATATCAGCTGTTTTATGTATTTTAGAAGCAGGCATGAGTAAATGTAGTTATCGAATCTTTGAGTGTGACAATACGTTCTTTAAGTTGATTGCAAGACGTTTTTGGGCTGCTGTATTAACACAAAATAAACACTGATTGGGTAACTTAGAAAAATATTTCTTTGATCTAAACTAAAACCTTGAAGTTCTTGAAGTTTTTAGTACTTCTTTACATGCAATAAGCGCGCTTCTAGTGTGAATGAATTGTTGTAAAAGTTTTAGAATTAGAGTCAAAGCCTTTTTACCATTTCAAGATCCACTTCTCGCGAGCGAATATACCCAACTGTCCAACGGCTTTCTGCTCAAAACTATGTAGCAGTAGGTCACGGGGAATTTGCTGAATCTTATTATCAGAGTGGCTTGAACTAATGGGTCTCCAAAAAAACTAGATACTATATTCAAATTTCGTTGCGGTGGAAAAAGGTCACACTAATGAGCATATCTCAAACCATACTAAAACCTTCTTTTCTAAAATTTTCCAGGATTTTTCAAAATTTTCGTAGACAAAACGTCAAGGAGGAAATACCTTCCAGTCGATCTTTATTTTTGAAATTTGTGAAAAAAATTAGATAGGCAGGTTTTTAAATAGAGTCTGCGATGCACTCTTTCGTCTGAACAGATCGGAAAATGTTTTCACAGCGATAGGCTTTTGAGATCTGGTAGTGATTTTATAGAAACTACAATCCAGAGACCTATTAGCACGTGTCATTGTAATATTGGGATTCAGCGCATCCGGTTACCGGCAATCCAGTGAGTTTTACGCAGAAAGTCATTGGATATGTTTCTTTGTTTGTCTTAATCTTGATCAATCTCACTTCCTTTTATTTTCCGAAGTTACTCTTTATGCATTACTATACTAAATTGTAAAGCATAATTTTCGACCACTAATCAAAATTTTGTCAGGAAAAATGCATTCTAGGAGAAGTATAATGTAAGAGCCTTGTTGGACATTTCACCGCTTTTGCCCACGAATAGTTTTGAAAGAGGCATTTTATCTACATAGCCTAACATATGCTGCGGTATTTGAATTTGCTGTAAATTCAGATACCCCATGATACCTAGCCTAACAACTTCCACCGGTATCAATGTATACTAACTTAACTGTGACGTTTAGAAATATTGCCAAATATCGCAAAGCCACCAGACAATATGTTGAAATCAACGAGTTCAACAAGTGATCAACAACAACAACATCCTTCTTCTACTCATTCAGTTGAACAGAGCCCAACACGAGAAATAACAAACAGCGTACATTCATCTCCAATACAAATCAGTGATGATGCAGATATTATTCAAAAATGTATTCTAACCGAGCCTTTGAAATTGCAAGACTTAATAGAAGCAGGTGAACTGAAATATAACGATAAAACATTAAAAGAAATTGCCCAAGATCTAGTTAATCGATTCTTCAATGATCACACAACACCAACAACTAACTTTTCGAAGTTTGTCCAAGCATGTCTGCATCCAATCATGTTTCTCATAAAACGTCAACAAAATTTAGATGATTTTATGAAAACACTAACATTTGCCTATGAAAAAATGAAACGTGAAAGAGCAACGCAATCATTATCTAGTGATAAAGCCGTTCCATTGAGTCTACGGGCATTCCAGCATATTCTACTGTCGAGTAGTGACATATTCCTACGTCGTATCATTATGTCTTTGATAAGTAAACGTAATCCAGTTCCGTTTGTCGAACCAAACATTGAAGACAGGAATGGGCCTGCCAAGCATGAAATTATGGCTTCAGTTGTTCATGTATGGAATGCGCAACGTCCGACACTGCTCTCGTTTTCGATCGGCCCATGCCGTGGAAAATCATCATTGATCAATAGTTTATTTCAATCTACATTTGAACGACACATTAACAGTATTTATTTCGATTGTACAATTGATATTGATTTTGGTTACTCATTCATTCCTGAGCGTTCATTTAATGTAGCTGACTGTCACGGAGAACTGCCAATGGATTTGTTAAAAACGATTCGTAAATTATTTGATGGCTTTATTATTCATGTGAATCAAGAGTATCTGGAAAAAAACACAGACGCAGTCACCGAACTTCTTCAACTTTTACCATCAGATAAATTTCAAATCATTCTCGTTCGTGATGTGACATCGAATTTTAACGAACAACGCTGCCTAAGGCCGATGAATGCATTGTTGACACAAGGAACGACACCGATAACTCCACTTATGAACATGTCAGATACGAATAATAGTGAAACACAGTATTTGCTAGAAGATTTACGTGAAAACTTGTTGGAAAAGATCAAATTATACGTTCCAAGCAACATTGATAAAGATGACCTGTTTTTTGATTTACATAAATTATTAAAACCAGATTATGTCACCTATTTGAAACACACTACTTCAACAATAAAGCCATTGAAAAAATGTCTCTTAGGAAACAAATCCGAATTAAATGATCAAAGTTTTCCATTGTATTTACAGTTTACAGTTCTCTGCAAATTGCGTCAAGAATTGAAAAAAATTGACTTTTATGGCTCTGATGGTGATCGTTCCTTCAAAATCAATGCCGAAATATTTCGTTTAGAACATGAATTTGAACAAAAAGATAAAGCAGGTAAATAACGGAGTTTTTGTCATGCGGACCGGATATCAGTCTGTTAAGACCATCTAAATGCAGGCTCTTCACTCAAACAGTTTTTGTTCTTCTGAAAGGCGTCCTATTTTCAAGGAAAAAAACTTCTTCCTCTTTCTTCATAAAAAAATCGCGAAACAGTGACAACTTCCGTGATAGCCCCCTTCTTTACTCTATATGCATATAACAGACATCAGAAAAAAAGAACATTTTGCTGTATGAAATCAGACTAGCAAGTCTATAATGATGCTGTAGATCAGCTAGTCTTTTGTAAAATAAAAAAATAGCAACTAGTGAGCTTAAGAGTTTTGATGTTTCGTGTTATATAGACTACATTATCAGAAGAAAGATTACCGTATGCCTTTATTCAACTCAGTCTTTTATGCGCAAAACACAAAATACCTCCGTTTGCAATTGCCTATTGCCTATTGCCTCATATTTATAGACTAATCTTGTTTTGCTGTTTAGACGACAAATGCGGTACTGTGTTTAAATATTTCATTGAATTGCTGAAAGGAGAAAATATGCTGATGACATTGAATCTACTATCGGATGAATTAAAAAAAGAGTTGCTAACTCAAGGTGCAGATAAGTTGGCAGGACAGCTGACCGTTGAAAATGCGTTTCTTTCTTTGGAAGTGATTTGGTGCAATTGTATCGTCTGCTGTGATCATAGTTCACTAGAAACCAAACAGTTGATTCTAAATTCTTATACTGAGTTTATTTTAAATGGTTTCCCGTTTGAAATCATCGATGGGGATAATTTCTATTGTCAACACAAATTCCTGGACGAAATCATTTGAAATTTTACCGACGATAGCATTTTAGTCATCAGTATCGTTGGTCCGCAAAATAGTGGAAAATCAACATTGTTGAATTACATGTTTGGCACATTGTTTGATGTCCGAGATGGACGTTGCACTCGTGGAATCTATGGTTCCTTGGTAAAAGCAAATATTCCCGGCATTAATTATATTCTTCTAATCGATACCGAGGGTTTATTGGCAGTTGAGAAGGCGGATAAAGAATACGATCGTCGATTGGTTTTATTTTGTTTAGGAATCTCACATTTAGTGCTAGTAAATATGGTGGGTGATGTAAACGAAACCATGAAGGATATGCTAACACTTTGTGCAGACTCACTGAAACAGCTAAATGTGACCACAATTCCACAGCCTGCTATATATTTTATACTTAATCAGAAGGCAGATCCAAACATTAAAAATCATACTGAAGCAATAAACAAAATTATCTCAGAGTTGAAGGAAAAAGATTTAGGTGATATTATAAATATTAGTGAACATACATTCCACACATTGCCATCAGCATTTAAAAAAGAACGAATATTGAATGATACAACCGGCCCATGTCTTCTACGGACAGAACCAGATTTTCTCGAACGAACACAAAAACTAGTTGCCGACATAATAGCTTCAGCCAAAATATGCTATGATCGTACAAATGACGCAAACTTTACCTTACGGTGAGCATAACTTGTTCAATTACTTTAAAGGTCAGCCTCGCCAATCTCTTGCGTAAGTGTATGTCATCAACGAAAACAGTGAGTACATCATGCTAGCTAAGTTTTCAATAAAATGCTGACAGTTCATAAGGCCTTTTTGGAAAAGTCATATTATAAAATACGGAGGAAAAGTTTCAGCGAATGACAATACTCATTGCATTGTTTTTACTGAAGAACATTCAGAACTATCGAGTAATTTATAGATTATTTATTGTTAAGCTATTTTTTAGACAATGGCTCAGTACATCAAAAACAATATTTGAGACTCTTCAGAAGTATCCTGACTTGACTTATTTCAAAGACATAAATGAACGACGACAAGACGAAAAATTACGCACTTTGATTCGTGAAATGATAACAGCGACATTATCGGCAACAGAGCGTCAGAAAATGATTGATCAACACTGTGAAAAGAGAGAAAAGGAAATACGTGATGAATTTCAAGCTGCTTTTCAAATACATCTAGATGATTTCAATGATAGATTGGAGGACTACTTGAAACTTGAAAATGCTGCCGAACGTATTCGTGACCGCAGTCGACAGTTTCTAGCCCGTCAAGTTACAGAGACTAGAAATGCTTGGTGTACTTCAACAATTGAGGCAAATGATCGGAAACGTATGGAAGCACTGGTTCGTGATGGTGCAGCTGATTTGAAGGATTTAATTGATGACATTATAAAGAAAGGAAAAACAATGACCAATAGTGATGCTATTGACGAATTTGAAGGCATGTGGCGAAAAAAATTGATATCAATCAAAAGTAATTTCAACCATAAGGAACGATTATAGCAAGCAATTAACTTCGTATACAGTAATTACAATATATTTGAGAAGAAAACGTTGCCTACACACGATTATATCTTGGGTTTTACAGAAACTATTGCTAAATTGATCGCATCATCATCGATTGAACAGATGCCAGTGGTACTGAGACGCGAATTTATAGACACGATGCAGAAACGAAAAGAGCAAGTGCTTCAAGTGTTGCAAAAGAAACACTCCGCACTCACACAATCAGCAGTTGCCAGTTTCACCCATCTCAACAATCAACTGCTCATGGATTTTATGCGTAGCACTCAATTGATGTCTGCCGACGCATGTGAGAAAAAAAACGAAACTATCTAAAGTCTAAGAAAAACAATGCTTTCATTTACTCATAGTTTTACGTTTCGGAAACCAAAACAGACGGCGCATTATAGATCCAAAGAGTAGCTTTATAAAATAGAATTGGGCAGTTTAGAAATACAGAATTTGCATTGCCATCACCATTTTGCTACTAAAAACGAAATTCAAGAAACGCTTTTGATACTTCGTTTTTATAGACTTTCATTTAGACCCTGCTGAATATGGCAACGTCAGAGAACAGGAGAACCAAGACCAAATAGGTAACACAAGTTTATTTAGACGAGCTGCCAACTGGGTGCGGGGTGGTGATGGTAAAAAGAAAGAAAGAAAGCAAACGGCTTCTTCGTCTCATACTTCTAATGCGTCATTGAGACCCTTGCCGAATCAGATCAAATTCGATGCACAAGCTCAAATACTCCACGAAATGAATTCACCGTACAGTGAGTCGAACATATTGTTCATGCCAAAACTTTTTGATGACATCATGAATAAAATACTGGAAGCTGTGTTCGATATTGGATCGCCAAATGATAAAAGTGAAGAAGAAAGAAAACATACTATCAATCTCCGTCCCATTGAAATTGATCTAGTTCAAAAAATTGTTGGTTTAATTAATAACGAGTTTAATGAAGTCAACCGTGAGTTAATCGATCTTGATTTGTCATTGTCGGGAGTGGTGATGGAAGAAATTCATTTACTTGTGGTAATTTATTTGACAATTCTGTACTACAATGAACAAAAGAAACATTTTGACGAACAAATTGAAACACTCAATGTACAGAAACAATCGTTACAGCAGTATTTCATTAGCGTAATCGTTCCTGATGCTTTACTTGATAAGGAAGCTGGGAAAGAATTAACTACTCAAGTTCATAACACGTTACAACGTGAGTTAACAGTGACAGCACATGAAATCATTAAAGAAATATGGCTGAGTCAACAAAAACTCAGCCGGAAAGAATTACAAAATGTATGTGATGGAAAGTTGCAAACGGCTGATGTCAAATGGCTTAAAGACTATATTGAAAAGCCGACTGATATCATTGTCCAAGAATTTCATCAACTGTGGGACACCATCAAAAAAGAGATTGAGAAGAAGATAGCAAAAGCGAAAGATGATCAGAAAATATATTTGCTTGACTTTTTTCATCTTATCCATGCTATGAAAACCGCTCTGAGTGGTCAGGGTCCCGCACCTACATTTGTCGATGATTTATTTATCAATCCAAGTGGAACCACAGCGGAACAAAACTTAACAAATAAAGGGCAGTGTATGGTATTGCTTTTGTTCTGGTATTTCAAAAATACAAAAATTGACGAAGAGACTACATTCACAGTGTTTGATTGTATATATAAACTGACTACAAAGGCTGTCAATTATTTTCAAAAACGAGCAAAGCCTGATGCAGGAACGGCACGTTTATTCGACTCAATGACTAAATGGTACAAAGCATCCAACGCAACCTCAACAAACACGATCTCAGTCAAAGCAGCACAAACAACAAATACGACATCAGTAACTGCAACAACATCTGGAGCCACTGTAACGTCACTCCGAATTTCATCAGTTAAGAATTTTGCTGATTTTCTACACAGTATCATAAGTAACGAAGATGAAGTTATGAAAAACTACGAAGAAAACATCTCAACACTATTTTCTTCCTATGATAAAGACAAGATGTACATGAGATTGCTGGATAAAGCGAAAGGATGCTCAGTAAAATGTAAGATCACGCGTGATTTGTTACTTTTCAGCCTCACAAAATTTTACCTATCTGACATTTTAGGTCCTTGTTGTGAGCGCACATGTGATGCTGACCATACCTCAGTGAAATCTCAGCCGGGTAAGCCAAGCCTCTCTTCTAATAATCTCTAGAAATACCAACTGTAACTATAGCTTTGCCATCATGAGGGCACAGAGAAACATTTGAGAATTTTTTGAAATATACAATTTATCGAAGCTCCCGTTCGAAGTGATACGCTCCACTTTCATTCATTCAGTATCGCTTTGGAGCGTTGCACACAATTTCAGTACCTGTACCGAGCTACTATCCTTAAAGTTTCAGTTCTATACCTCTTTTCGTCTTTGAATTACGCAATTTGTAATTTTCCAGCCAAATGCCACTTTCAAATCTACTGTTGCCTATAACAATTACAAGAGTTAATAAGATAGGTGTTCTATAGGTCAAAGAAATACTTCTACGACACTAGTTTGTGATGCTACCTCCGACTCTTACCTTATAATCTAGATTCAATACATGAACGACCAAAACACGTCTTTTGACATAATGAAAACAAAGTGAAAGATAAACGAGCTCTTATGAAGAGAATGATTCGAATACTCAATATGAAGTAAAACTATGATTTCTTGCAAATCTGTAGTTGATACTGTGATTAGCAGGAGTCTTTTAAACCACATTTGTCTCGTCTGCGATTTGAATATGCTAGAAATATATATCCTTGCCTTCAAAGTTCGTTTCTCAGGAGTCGTTTAAACACAAATGGGTACGTATTGAATTTTCAGTATTTTTTTGTAAATGATCAGTAGAATATGCTCAGTATTATAGACAAATTGTCAGTAAAGAAATCAAACTCTCAGAGTAAAATTTCATGTTCAGTAACTACTTTGTTTGCTTAACAAGTTACTAACTTGTTCAATATTAAAATTAAAGCACCAGTAACTAATTTAATTTTCCAATTTAAAACTTCATGTACTCATTAAATGAGTAGTATTTGATCAGTAATCACTTTTGTTTTTTCGATAAAAATATTTTGGTGCAAATACAAGAATGGCTGTCTTCGTTGACTTATTATGACATTATCAATTAAAATATTGTTTATTTTGCCTTTTGTCTCCTTCACTCTCAGATATTTTTCAAACATTCCCTTTTATTGATAAAGTTCAGATACTTTCCCTCTCTTCGTTTTTTCTTCTGGATGTCATTAGAGGCTTTTCTAGTTGCTTCAGAGATGCAGTAACTACAATTATTATTTCAGCGGATTCATTTTCATTTTTCTTCGCTACCTTAAAAAGTATAAGGAATCTAAAAACTGGTTCTAGTAGAGAAAATTGTTTCCAATAAGAATATAAAGAACTAAAAATCACAATCAAATTCCTAAAGACGGGTCTCCAGAAAATCGAAATCCTAGTTTTTCATCAACTAGAACGTGCATGCATAATTTTGTTTCAGCTAAACCAAACGATAGAATAAATGATTCTCTACAAAATATGATATCCCCGAGTTCTCTATGACATCTTTTGGCTGAGATACAGCAATCTTACGGAAGGGCCAAAAGCCATTTTTTATCATTTTCGGCCTAAAATTTAGGTGCTGTATCTTAACTAAAAAGTGCCGTAGAGACTTGGGTGACGTCTCAGTTTGCAGAGAATTGTTTACTCTATCCTTTTTGTAGCTTAAACAAAGTTACATTTACAAATTCTAGGTGATGCAAAATTAGTATTTTGGTTTTCTGGAGGCCCCGTCGTTAGGAATCTGATTATGATTTTTAGTTCTTTATGTTCTTATTGAAAACTATTTTCTCTACTAGAACTACCTTTTAGATTCTTTCTAGCTCTTAAAGTAGCGAAATAAAAATCAAAATAAACTCCGCCCGAATACTTATTGTAAACACTATATGTCATCTTCCAATCTATCATTCCGTTCAATATGAGATCCACCTAGGCAGATTTCAGATTGGACAGAATCCGAGTATGGGCACCAGCATATATACATGCTGTTTGGAAAATAAGACACTTGGTTTAGTACTGATCTGTTGGATCGATCACGTCTCAAGAATAATATATCCTATTTGATTTTAAAATGGCAATGATGATGGAAATCATTTAAGTACTAGCTTATGTTTCTGACGAGGAGATAAATTCAAACGAAACTGTAGGTAATGGAAACAAGAAAAGAGCAAAAAGGCAGACAAGGAAATTGGGTGAAAGCAATGGTGTTTAAAAAAATCCTAATGAAGCTGAAGAAGCAGTAATTAAAAAAACTGAATTTAGTTATCATTACATAAATACAACGGCTGAAGGAGCAAAAAAGTGTTTCGATGCAACAAATCCAATAGCGTAATGGTGAGTGTGAGTGAGGACGAAAAGTAAGCATGGCTGATGGTGTGGTTTAGTGGATGAGTGATAGTGACAAAAGGCTCTTATCTATTCATCTTCAGCCTCAGCATTAGTCAGACCCTCATACTCCGGTGAAAAATGGTGTCTGCGTAGACCATCAAAAGCTAAAAACGCTTTACTCGTGCAATAAAATTCTGTTAGTATTAATTACACCATTTTTACAGATATAAGCTAGTAAAAAACTGACGAAAAATTGTTTAAATATACTGAGCCTTTTTCAATTAAAGACTGATTGTTTTCTAATTAATTATTGGTGATGGAACATTCCTAGGTATCTGAGGGCTTTTCAGTCGCGGTTTCACGCATTTTGCAGCCCTTAATGAGCTGTGTTTATTGTAAAACAAAGTTCAGGTTTCTGGCGAGATATCGAGTTTTAAATGAATTTTCTCTATAGCACTCCTCTTCTGAAGTCAAGCGATATTTCTGAATTTTGATTTGCAATTATGGACACACAGACCTCAGCTAGGCTTGCCTGCATAAAACATTTCCGAACTCTTGGACAAAGTCTAGACGAGATATGGAGTTATCAAGGTACAGAACCTTTTTACAGATAATATATGTATGCATTTTTAGAAAACTTATTCTCTCGGAGAGAGTTTCCGAAAGTTCTAAACTTTTTTATGCAAGTTAGCTTAGTTGAGGCCTTTATGTGGGCAAAATTTCAGATCAAAATTAAAAAATATAGCTTTGCCTTAAAAGAGAGGCTTAATTGGGAGTATTCATGTAAACTCGATATCTCGTCAGGAACCTGCCTAAACCCTTAACTGTTTTTCTACCATAGACATAGCTCACTAAGAGCTACGAGATATGCGAAACCGTGACTGAAAAGCGTTCCGACATCTGAGAATGTTCCCCCGTGAGGGTTCAAATTATTTACTGTACTAAGAAATGCTTTTCGATTGAAAAATACTGGTCGTTATAATGCTCCTGACTGACTACATTTTGTGAATGATGATCATTCTTACCTTGCCACTTCTTCTCATCTTATGTCTTGTCCTTAATTTTTTGTCCTTACTTTCTGCATTACTCTATTGTTCTTTTCTTTCCTTTCGTACTCTATTTTTCTAGTCGAGCATATAAGCATGTGATGTTTATAAACACGAGACGATTGTATGATGTGAAGAGTCATAATAAAATGTATCTCCATCAGTATTAAACACAGATGGAACCGGCCTTACTTTTTCATGTTGCTGTTTTCATCTTAAACACTAATGCAGAGCTGTTTTTGATGGAAAAATATAGTAATTTTCAGGCAGTATTTTGATTTTGACAACTGATCCATTGTCGGTACATCGATATTTTACAAGTAGACCGGCATTTTACCGGTAGACCCGCCGGTCCGGTCCGATCGTCTCAGACCGGTTCCATCTATGGCATTAACATTCATTCTATCAGGAATCGTCACAATCGTTTGATAGAAACATACAGAGCGTTCGTAATAAAATGCTGATCAATTTATTACATGTCAAAAAACAACTGTTTCCACGGGTCTATTTGCTCATCTTAGTATGCATTTACATTTCAAAACGAACTGTCCGCTTTTTAGAGAAAATTAAAATGCGTTAGAAAAATCTGTTTTCGTAAAAATGAAACATGCGAAAGGTTTGAACATTTTGCGACCGATTCGATGCCTTTTATTAATTTCCAGGAAACTCATTTTTTCCACTTTGTTGGAGAGCAGACATGATGGGCATAATGGCCAGAGTGAATATCGACAGAAGTGCAGTGTATCGCACTCACATCGAGAGCGATTGCTTTTACATGTTTGGCTTACCACTCGAAAGATCATTACTCAAAGTTGCAGTAGTGGGCGAAAAAATGTTTTTTTCGTATTATAATTTTATTTGCGAAAATTCATTTGCTTTTTGGAAACTTATTTTCAGTTTCCAGCAATTAATTTGGTTCCAGAAAGTCATTCAATTTTCTGGAAACTCATATAATGCATCAGATGTTGCGACTCAGACTCTGGTACAGTTTCGTCGGAATCCCTTCATGCATAGAAAAAGTTTGTTGAAAGTGCACTTTATGCGTGAATTTTCGGTTATTTTTGTGTGTTATCAAACAGAAGAAGCCAATAAAACGCAATGGAGAGGATGATTTTGACTAAATATGCATAAGTCGAGTCAACGTTTTACTGGACGAGTAAATCGATTCTGGTGAAGCTCTGGGACACTCCATCCACGAGAAGGATATACAGTGAAAAACCACATACAAATTGCCTAAAACATAAAAGTGAGATTTTTTGATAGTCAAATAGTATCTTATGCACGGGCGTGCTCACGAGGGGAGGGGTCGCATCCTGCCCACTCTTGGAAATTTTTTTCACTCCAAAAAAAGATGTCAGAGTGGAGGAAAAATTTGTGTCTCCACTTTTTAAAGATTGTTATGCACCATACGAATTTCCAAAAATTTCTCTTCCACCACCCGCATTTTTCTCTTCGGCACATCCCTGATATAATGGTCACTAGTGAACAGCCAATTTAATAGGGCAAAAATTTTTGCCTCACTGCCAAGATTCGTCGAGAAAAGTGAGAGACAAATTTTGGACAATTTTGAGCCTGTTTGAAGACAACAATTTTTCATTTGTCGGAGTGGTGGATTTAGAAAAGGAAAACCGTATGGTCTGAAAGTTTAGTTTCTAGACTACAGATTCATAAAAAAATTTTATTTCGTGAGACTTTCAGGTGTGAAAAAATGATTATGTTTCTTACCAGAGATGCACCTAAAGTCGATTTCTACCCGAACCGAACCGAAATCGGTTCGGTTCGGTGCGGTTCGAAGCTTTTTTAACCGTTTCATTACATTTTTTCGTTTTGCGCTGTTTAAAAGAGAACAATGATTAAACAAAACAATAAGAAAAACAAAAACTAAATAGCTTGTAGCATTGTTTTCACTTTTTTTTATAATTTTAATATCCTTTTTACTAAAGTTGGATAAATTTATCTATAGTGTACAGCAATTATCAGTTTTTAAGACAACCTTCCTAATAGCATCATAAGCTTCTTAAAGAAATTTGAAAATTGTACAAATTTTTCGGTTGGGATCGGTTTGACTCGGTTAGATGCCAATTCGGTTCGGTTCGGTTAAAAAAAATCTTAACCGATCACATGTCTGTACGATACATCGACACATTTATGCATCAATTTTTCCAGTTGCGGCTATAGGTTCTCTAAAAATCCGGGTTTTAAATAGTTATTTTTCTATATTATTTCATTCAGGCGGTATTTGTTCTTAAAAGCAATGCTAGATTCAGAATCATGGCGAAAAATTGCGTCTAATGGTCTTGCTCAATAACTTTTAGAGAAAGTTTGGTTTTCTGTGGAAATGCCTATATCCCAAGGTTTTTCTTTGGATCTTTAAGCTGATATTTTTATTCGTAGCAACTTCAAGCGTCAGAATACTATCAAAGTCAGTTACCAATAGCTTTTCCATCATGCCGATTCTAATGATGTCATTTGAAGGTTTTTCAAAGATTTCCCAGATGCTGAGTCTCGCGGAAAACCACAAAATAAAGATTTTATTTGTTTTACCAATGGTACACGAGAGAGCATATTTGAAAACTTGCCAAACCCTGCCTTGGGTTAAACAGATGGGTTCAAAACCTAATTTCTACGTGCCTATCGAAAATTGCCCACTGTGAGACAGAAAATATAGACCTGACGTAAGTCGCCAATTGTTATTAAGTGAACAATATGGAGCTGATTTCCACTTTCTAACTATACTTAGCTGATATAGAAATCGGATACTCGTATAACGCTGGAGATGACTTTTTGCCGTTGTTTTTAGTGGAAGTCGGTGCATTATTTATAATCACTGCAGTTTTATTGGAAATTGTTCGTCTTGTCATTAGTAAAGTACTGCTAATCATAGATGGAACCGGTACCGGGAACCGGCCGGTCTGGTCCGGACTTTAGACCGGTCGGTGTACCGGTTTGAAACCGGTCTAATACCGGTCTGTTACCGGTCTTACTTTTTCATTTTCCTGCTTTTATCATGAACACCAATGCAACATTGTTATTGGTCGAAGGGTATAATACTGTTCAGATTTTATGCAAGCAGTTTTTTTTCATTTGTTCATGTCTGACACGATCTGCTGGTGAAAATTTTAGTTCAAAGGAGAATATTGACTAGTATGAAAATAATTTGAGAAATTTGATCTGTATACATGTGGTACAGCAATATAGTAAATAATCAATCATCCTTTCCAAACGCAATATAAAGATTCCTTGTATTGGAAAGGTATTCGTAATAGAATATTCATTTCACTAAACGTATGTGGAGTGCAAAAAAATAGTAGTATGGATAAGTTACTGTGTTTCTTAATGAAAAAATCTTGCGTTGTATTCGCGCTAAAGTATTTAAAAAAACAGCAATTTACGGAGGTCATATAATCGAATATATCGTAATCCACAAATATAAAATCTCCATCGAGATGATGCCTCCACAGAAAACCACATACAGCATATTATCATGGAATAGTTAAGAGATCTCTCCGTGGAGTTTAGGAATAAACTGTGTTTTCAAGTATTACCCTTAACATCACTGAAGCTAGTGAACGCCTGAAAACCTATGGTGATGGTGCTTTTCTTATCATTCAGTCGCATTTCTATTAAAAGAAGATAACAGTACTGTTAATGTTAATATTAACGCATTGACATCGACCATCGCCACAAGCTTCGATAAGTTTACTGATTTCAACCTTAGCATGGTGGTCGTTGCCCGTTGTATTCCAAATTCTACAATATGATATTAGTTGCTGACTCGCGCAAGTTCATTGTGACACAGTATTTCATTTTGACAACTGATCCATTGTCGATAAACTGCAGTTTTTACTAGTAGACTGTTTTTCACCGGTAGGCCGGTCGAATCGGTAGACCAGTTTCATACCGGTAGACCGGTCGAATAGGTAGACCGGTTTCATACTGGTAGACCGGCCGGCCCGGTCCGGTCTGAACGTTCCAGATCGGTTCCATCTATGCTGCTAATGCAACGCGGAATGATGATGGGGATCGATTTTTGGTGTTCATTTTTCTTAGTTATAGGTATCCTGTGCGTGTTTTTTCTTGGTATATACCTAAAGATGCCTATAAAGACGATATTAGGGTAGTGACTATTGCTCAAATGAATTGAGTCTATGCACGCTTGAAAAGTTTTTGTTAAATTAATATTATTTGGATTATTGAGCTCGAAATTCATGTGTTTTCTGTGTCTTTCAGGAGATGAAGATAACAAGCATAGCTGTAATACTGGTCATCAGTTGCGAGCATTTGCTAAAATAAAATTTGAAGTGACAAACGAAGCTAGCCTTTATCAGTGTCACGAAGTTAAAGATGAAAGTTTCATTACAATAAATGGCGTCAGAAAGAAATGGTCAGAAATGAAGAAGGATTATCCACAATGGGATTTTGATGCATCACTTGGAATATCGTCAGACGACGCAGCTAGCCTTAAAAGTAAATTCTTACACGTTTGGAGTAAAATTGGGGAAGAATTTTGTAAAATGCATAATATGAAATTTGTTACATGTAATACTGCACAACCTCCTATGGAAGCATTTCATTATATTCTCTTGCTCGATAGTTCGGGTTCTATGGAAGGTGACCGTTGGATAAATTTACTAGCAGCAACAAATTTATTGACTCAAGCACGAATGCATGATGGAGCGGATGATCGCATCACAATTATACCATTTCACGCCACTGCCAAATACTTCTGCGATAATGAAAAATTGAAAAATGTAAATGTTCAAGCAATTCCTTTTTCAGGTGGTAACACACAATTTGGACCGGCTTTTAAATTAGTGATTGATTCAATTAAGAACCAAACGCGCACTGCTCCGTCTTCAAATTTAAAATTTATCATCGTTTTTATGAGTGACGGTGAAGCTGAATATCCAGAAACTCAGTTGACAAAATTAGAACCATTCCTTGATCAACACATCAGAGAGTTCTGGACTGTAGCATTAGGTGATAACCAAATGCCATTATTAGAAAGAATTAATTCAAAGATGAAAGGAACATTTAAACAGATTAAAGATCCAAAGGATTTGATTGTAGTCTTTGGAGAAATAATTGATGGCTAATCGATAATAATAGAAAACGTTTTATGCTTGTTTTTCCGCAAAACAAGACAAAGACTAACTCCCAAGCATAGGGTACATTTTGCAAAAAATAAAAAATATTGAAAGTGTCCCTGTGTCTCCCAAATGATTTTTCTCTATTCATGTCAGTAAAAATCAAAGTTCAAAATTTCAACTTCAATCTATTCATTCGGTGATCTTTTTTAGTCACTAAGCAAATACTTCTCTTAAGCAACATTCTTCAATGCGCTGTATTATTAAGGGCGTGGGTGTGGGTGTTGAATCTCTTCTCCGACCATACTCACCCACACCCACACCCTATGTCAGCCTGTTGCGCTGACTAGTACCATTACCTAGGTCATTACCATCAGCCACAAGAGTGTCATTCTTCTCACCCAACTGATATCGTCTTACTTCATTTTCTTGGATGTTACAGATGTAGAGATATCTCTGTTCATCCATAGCTAATCCAAAGCAATCGATGTTGTCGATAAGGATTTCTCCTTGTGTTGAACCACTAAGGCGAGACCATCGTACAACTCGTCGATTCACTCGATCACAAATAATGAGACTATTTGTCTCTTTATCGATCAATAAATCTTTTGGACCACTCAATGTATT
>OENM01001050.1:7658-25139 GCA_900239745.1 Rotaria magnacalcarata | reverse complement strand
GTTCTTCTAGTGGCTAGTCTGGTGGATGTTTTTGTAGCTGGTGTAGTAATGGGTGTTGTAGTAGTTGTTCTAGCCGCTGTATTAGCTATTTCACTCGTGTTCATCGCAGTGCGTGGCACTGGAGCATACAGAATTAAACTTAATTGAGTGGAACCGTAAATTGAAATACTAAATTCTGTTGTGTCTTTCTGGTGGTATGTTGTAACAGCGAGAATCATCGACTAACTCGTCGCAAAAGTAGCTGTGAGCTTAAAATTAGTTGGTAATCCAACACTCCCTCGATTGAAATATATTCATATGATGATCTAGGAATCATGCATTTTTCTACAATGATCCTGGAGTTTTCGCGATGGTGTGCATAATGAATTCCAAGGACTTTTGAACTTCAATTCTAACTATCGAAGCATTTATATTCAGATCTATGCTCAAAGAAACATCAGAATGTGAATGAGTGTAGAGAAGATTGAGATCGACACCCATACACCTGCATAATTGGAACGAATATTGAAAGCTGAATGAAACTATTTCTTTTTGTTTTAGAATAAATCTTTCTAATAGAATTTTATGCTGTAGCACTGGATTTTTAGTAACGCTATGTGCATAGTAGCGGGAAAATTCAACTTTTACAATAAGCCTAAGGCTCTATAAACTTGTGCTATATTTATACTAGAGTTGATGTTATTAAACGAGCCTTTGCTATCGTGGAAGCAGTTCACTGTTCAAATATGTACCAACCATACAGTCTAATGAATGACATATTGTAGAAAAGTTCATAAGAGCTCCCACATTTCATTTTAGATTTCAAGTTTTCCTAATGATGCATACAGTATTAATTATAACATAATCATTACTTCTAAAACTCGAAACTCGAGTTGTTTTACTCAATTTTCAACATTTTTGTTAATGATATATTTAAATGCAGCATATTATGTGGAATCCTCTCTTTCGATTTGCGATTATTAATCATCAAAGTTACGTACACTTTACATATTATGACTAGTAAGGTTTTATGATCAATAATCTAGGCAGTTCTGTTGCATTGTTGCTCTATAGCAACAAGATTTGTTGAATATCAAAACTATACTAAATGTTTATCTTCTTATGAAAAGTTGTATTTACTCCGCTAGCCGTCAACTAGGGGTGGACCATTTTTTTAAACGGAACTTAATTATTGACTTCCATTAACCACTAATGTTAATGGTTAATGCGAAACATTAACATTAATATTAAATTAATGTTAATAGTCCACCCCTACCGTCAACTGCTGTCAAGCAACTAAGCCTAGAATAGAAACGAAAAGTAAAATGTGCGTCAAACCTGTATAGTTCTAGTTCCTCCTTCGATGATTGTTTTGAAAGCAAAGATCTTGCTCTGCATTTTGTCCTATTGTAATTAGCATTCGTAAGTCAACAAAAAATATTTTCTTGTTATTTGTACAAGAAATTCATGAAGTTATCCTGATTATATTCTATTATTTCACTCTTGTTATATGAAAAACACTGCTCTAACTTATTTATATTTTTCACCTTCGCTGCGACGGATACGACCATGCGGCAGTTGTACTTCACCATCTTCAATGTTTGAGTTGTGGAACCCGTTGTTTGCATATCGATCCCGAATAAAAACATCAGAGCGATATTTTTATACAGCGATTAGATAAGAATACTCTCCTTCCCTTTCATGATTATAAAAATCCAAGGAGATTGAAATTGACTTTTGAACAAAAGTTGATACTTTCTTAGCAACCTTGATTTTTTTTTACGTAGCAAATCAAATTTTCTTTTTAATAACCTTGTACTATTTTATTGATCCATATTATTTGAAATGGCTGATATAAATACTTATGTTTTCGTCACATCTAACTTGAGAATATAGATCAGCTGAAAATCACCGCATATGCAATCATATGGAGTTCAAATTTGTCCATAAGAATTCCGATATTTTTGATTTAAAAAAATATACATTAGATATCTGATGAATTTCCCAATCTAATTCTGTTTAACATTAATTTACATCGTATTCCTTTATTTTCATGCTTTCATATAAATGTTTGATTTTTAAAGTTTTATTACATGATTCGAAAAAAATCTTCTTCGTAGTTCGAGTTTATATATTTCGTCTGCGACTAGTTCCAATGTTTAACATTTTTTCTATGAGATATTAAAAATTTTGTCTCACCGTTACGATATAAATAGTGTGGCTTACCATAGGCATCGACTTGTCGGCTATTCACTCAGCTTAAGAATGATAATACTAGTAATAGTAAAACAGAGTAAATCATATGTCTCGTCTGTGTATCAGATGAGGCTTTATATATATATCATCTCCATACACAGTTTAAATATATCCATTTCGAGAGAATACTGTGCGTCAACAACATTTTCTTATTTTCTGTCACCGAAAAACAAAATACGTCAAAACACAAATTATATGAAACGAACTAATTGATACAGAGTTCAGAATAGAGATGTCATGGTAAACTTACACTGCTACTGGCGACTCAAAAATATTTTTGTTGTTTTGTTATTTTTGATATTTAGCTTCTTTACAATATCAATGCCTTTTACATGAGATAGCAGAAATTGTTATTAGCATTAGCAGTGTGGGAAAATCTTTCATTCTATTTCTTTTATATAATATATGCATAGCATATATGCTCATGCATATGTTCTATACAATAGTTATTCGAGCACCTGCCATGTTTTCTTTTTAAGGGACTTTCATCCGATCTGCAAATATTTTTATTTATATATCCTTCGATAGAGCGCGTGAATACGCATCAATTGAACCATAACTCGTTTCAGATTTGCTCAATATTCTATTTAAATGCTTTTAAATATCGTAAGAAAATAATTAGTATCATAGGAACCTTTCTTCAGTTAAAAAAAAAGATTTTTAGTGCACAGCCTGTTCACTTGGTTTCCAGTAAACTGTTTCATAGTTAATGTGCACTAGCCACATGCAATCGCACTTAAGTTATTTCACCTTCACTTATGTATGACTACTTCACTTTATATTTATTCTTATCATTCTCTGTAATTTCTGTTATGATACGCGATAAATAACCGTATATTCCTACTTGGTCGTTCATTTTATATACAAATCGCAGAGCTGAACAACGGCGAAAGTATTTAAAATGAGTTTTTGTGTACTTTCAGAAAAGTATCTCGGTGTGACATGTCATTCTAGGCATGATTCTTACTTAACTATTCGCTCACAGTGATAACAGAAATAGTTAATTTCTGAAAGAAATCAGAGATCTATAACAAAAAAAAAAGTACTATTATTGACTAAGTATTCAAGCTTCACAAGAACGTGCATCAACTTTACTCTCAGCATATCTTTCAGAGTTTGAGCTCATATTCATCATCGCATTAAAAACAGTCAGATAGTTGTATTTTTATATTGAGTTGAGAAAGTAACGAATGAGGCTTTCGCTAGGGTGTGGGTGTCACTGTCCCTTTCGATCTTCTAACACTCACACCCTATTTAATACGTTTTAATATTGTTTCTCTAAAAAAATTTTATTCTCGTTTAATGTTTTTTATCTCATAAGTAGTTTTGCTTGTTTGTTTTCCTTTTAAGAAGTTTATTTGATAGGTTTCAGGACGTCCAGAAGGTTGAATGTCAAAAGTTGATGATCCTCGACCAGATCGATATAATTGAAATGCTTGCTCAATCTTATTTTCCACCATTTGTTCATAACGTACCCAAGTGTCATATTCGTTGCAATAAGACCAATTTCGATTATTTGGTAATTCTCTTACTAGCCGACGATCAATTGCTCGTTGACAAGATGTTTTCATACTTGTTTGTGTATTTTTTTGAAAATCAATTTTATATGTTTGAGAAAGATCATCTAAATAACGACTCAATAGTGGAGTTTCGATCTCAGAAGGTCCATCATGTAATTTCCAATGTTCATAAATTTTTTCTATTAATTCATTCATAATATCATTATACGGTTCAAATTGTCCATTATCTTGCTGACAATACCAACAGAAAGGTGCAATCCAAAAGGTTTCTTTATCAGCATAGTAAGGTATTTCGACAGGAAAAGGGTAAGGTTGCTTAACAGCATTTTGTCCATAGGTGACAAGTAGTACAGGTAAATTAAAAGTATATTCCCAATCTACTGGATTATCAACAACATAACAAAAGTTTTCTTTTGTTGTAACTTGTGTACAACGAAAAATAAATGCGATAATCATTTGACTAAATCCTGTTTGACTACCTCCTTTATGACAATAACCATGTGAAACACGTGCTGTGACTCCAAAGTATTCACCACGACCATAGGCTTGGCCTGAACGACGTTTAGGATCAAAGCCTGTTTGACAGATGGAATCAATTGCATCCAACGGTGATCCATGATAAGCAAAGAATCCTTTAGCTAAATCTGGTGGAGAGGAATAACCTAATATTTCGTTACCTTCATAAAAACGTGATAATGATTTATATTCTTTCCTGAGATAAGGATTTTCATCTATTCGACCAATTGGTTGTACTGTTGGGTCAAATGGCCAATTATCTTTCACAAATTTTCTTGCAGCAGAGAAGAGTTTCGACAAGAACGGATGACGTTTCTTTTCTTCGACAACTTCAGCACAAGTCATTTCAATATGAAGTTCATCATCGATCACTTGACATCTAGGACAAACATGTTGACCACAAGTTAAACAAGTCTGATAACCATTATTAAGTTTAATTAATCCATTACATTCAGCATTAGGACAAAAAACCCGATCATCTTGTTGAGGATTTGTTGTTAAATAATGTTGAATGGAACTTTTAAGTAAAGGCAAAAGCAATTGTTCATGATTACTAAAGATAATTTTAATATCACGAATATGAATATTTGATTTACAAGCTTTACATCGTAAAGGAAACGTATGCAATGCAGCAAGAGTTTGGGCAGCACATCGACAATAAGTATGTCCACAGATTTGAAAAAAACTAGTAGAAATAGATGATTTGTGTTGACAAAAAACACATCGACGTTCTATTCGTCGTGTTCCAGAACGTATCATATCACTATCGTCGTCTTCTTCTTCTTCACCACTTTCTATACTATCGGTGTTAGCAGTTATCTCATTCAAAAGTTGTAGAACTTCATTTTCACAAGTGTTTATATCTCCAAGTGAGATATTTGGTTTACCAATGATTCTAATTGTCGCCGTTTTTGAATTGAATGATACCGAACAAGATTTCGATGACCATCGTGAAGCAATCTCTTGTAATTTAGCTGATGCTGATTTTTGATGTCGAAAGAATGTTGCTACGGTTGCACTGAGTTCAAGTTCACGAAAACGACAATCGAAATTATCAGAATAATCAGCAATTCGTCGCATTAACTGCCCTTGAGATGTTTGTGGACCACGAATTTCAATATTTGTACGATATTTATTCGGATTGATTACTAAGGACAACTCCTCAGCCCATTTTTGTATTTCACCAATTTCTTCCAATTCACGAAATAATTGTTTCTGTCGTTCTGTATTCAATTTAATGTTGATTGGTGCAAACGTTTGCGCAAGCATTGAAGCAGCTAGACTGGTGTTTTGTGGATTTCCATGATTGAATGTACAACGCTTACCAAAGCTTGGAAGATTTTTACATTTTAGTTCAACACGAAATTTCTTGCAAATTTCGTCGATCGTCTGTTGAAAAGTAGGATATAAATCTGTTCGATAAATAGTTGTCGTAGCTGTGCTATCGATGCTCCATTGTGATGTATCGGAAGAATAATAAATAGGAGTGGACCATGCCGAATTCGTGCTTGTTCTTGAAGAGAATATCTGTAGAGCAACTTCACGATTGATAATGGTGACACGAAAGATATTTTTAAGTAAAGCAGATGGATGATTGTGTCTTGTGTTAGGATCATCATTCTTCATTACAGTAGTTCGAACAAATTTTTGTTTTAGACCTCTTTTCCCGATAATAGTTATTGGAAATATAGTGTCACACAGTTGCGAATTATAGATGATTGCCGCTTGATCCCGTTGTTCATCATTATGAAACGTTATTTTTGCCCATCCAGTTGCATTATTTTTTGTAAGTCCAACATAGATATATTTTGGTGTAAGACCATTATGAACTTCAAGACATTGCCGAAGGTCAGCTTCATTAGTATTGTTTGGTAGGTTATTTAATTTGATAAACGATTCTACACGAGATTTTTCATTTAATTGTATACATTTCATTACAATATCAGCACCGTATCTGTTAATAATATCTTCAACAGTGACATTTGCTGGAGTTTGAATTACAAGTTCTCGACCCCAACTTTCTTTTTCGCTATCACGATATCTTCCCAAATCATTTTCTTGTTCAATCATATAATAAAAAGGAATTTTGCCCATTGCTCGTCGAAATGTATTTTCATTTTTGAAAATAAGACAGACATGTTTATTTTGATTATTATAAGTGTTCTTTTGGGTTTCGATTTTTGGAGTATAAAAAACATGATTTTCAATTTCATCCCATTCGATATCAATGATATTTTTAACCCACCCTTTTAAATCATTCGTTGTCTGACAAGGAACATTTTGAATATTAACTCTTAATGTATTAGTCATTCGACTGATATATGTACATACGAGACCACTTTGGAAATTTGCTTTAATTGGTCCACATTCTAATAATTGATAAGCATCGAAAAGTTTTTTTAATGTTTTATCGTAAATATCTTTAACTATAGATGTAATGGTTAGTCTATCTGCTTCAAGGCCCCAGAGAATAAAACGGCATTGAGATCGATCGTAATGATAAACGAGCCATTTTGCCCATGATTCCGAACGATAAGTATTCAGTTCTTGACGCATATGATACGCAAGTTCAGAGCCGATATTTTCCATCGTTATCAAATTTTGCATTGCGGATTGTACTATGACATCGGATCTGAGTATGGGATGAAGTCTTTCGATAATATACCTTCCTGATGGTAATTGAGTGATGGTCATTGCAACAAAATGTTGATAAAGTTCACGATCTGTATTAATATGCAGTTTTTGCATGAATGTACTTGTGTTAGTTATATTGGCACGAATATCGGTAGATACTAAACGAACACCTTCAATTGGTAATTGTGGAACAAGTAAATAACCACATTGTTCAGGAAAGAATCGAGCGAGTTGGGTACCAATAATACTGATAAGATTTTGTGGCATTTTATCGCCAGATTGTAACCAATGAGCATTTTTTATCTGTTTTATAATCGATGTACATGAAGCATCAATATGTTGAAGAATTTTGTTATTTAAACTATTTTCATTACTATGTTTTACGCGACATATACAATATCTAATTAGTTTGTTACATTGTGAGCATTTACCTTGAATTTCTGTTCCACCGGCATTTTTCCATGTACTGTAAACTGAATGAAGATGAAAAAGATCACTTTCATGACTATGTGCTTGAAGAGCAATACGTGTTTTTGCGTCTTGTTTCTCTCCGCCCATAAAGAAAAGTGTGCCTGGTGCTGAAAGTATTGCAACTATAGCAACCGCGAGTTCTAGAAGACTTTTATACTCTGTGTAAATCTCTATGATAAAAGCACTAAGGCGTGGATCAAGTCCAAGTTCGGTAGACAATTCGCCTCTTTTTGTAATTTTTTGCTCATCCATACATTTGAGGTTAATAAGAAGATCGAGAGAATTATTGATAATGTCAGTATTTGGTTGATCCATAAATTGAAATGTTTTCGGATTAAGATTAAGTCGAACGAGTTGCAATAGAACAAGATCAAGCGATGATCGTAGAATTTCCGGTTCAATATTTTGTCGTTTTAATTCTTTATCGTCATATAAACGTACACAATGACCAGGCGCAGTACGTCCAGCTCGACCTTTCCGTTGATCAGCTGATGAACGTGAGATACGCACAGTTTCGATAACTGTAAGACGCCGTTTAACATCATAGCGAGCTTCTTTTGCCCAACCGGAATCAATAACTAATTGAACATTTGGAATAGTTAGTGATGTTTCGGCGACATTTGTACAAAACACAACCATTCGTTTTTCTATTTCATTAAATCGAATCACTTTTTCTTGATCTTCAGGTGATTGTGATCCATAGAGTGGAAGTGCAATACAATCATGAGGAAGTTTTGATTTAAATATTTTCAGTGCGCGTTCAATTTCACCTTGACCAGGAAGAAATACCAGAATGTGTCCACTATGTTGAGGATATAGATCGATAACCGCAGGAACTATATGGTTTTCAATGAGCTTCTGATCCGAGCAGTCATCTGGTGGTGTCTTGTTATTAATAGCGACAGGAAAGAGTTGTCCTTCTACTTTGAGAGTTGGGCTAGTAGGTCGATTGAAAAATTGAAGAAAACAAGCTGGATCAATTGTAGCCGAAGCAATAACAACATAAAAATCATCGGGACGTTTTGCGAGCAGAATTTTAGCAATACCAATAATAATATCTGTATTTAATGAGCGTTCGTGCGCTTCATCGACAATGAGAACACGTATGTGCTTCAAATCAAAATCACGCTGACTTTGACGAATAAGTGAGGTGTCGGTCATGAACATAATATCAGTACCTTTTACTCGATTTTCATTCCCGACCTGGTAACCAACAGATTCACCAACTGATTTCCCATCATATTCTTCGGCAACACGACGAGCCAAAGAAATAGCAGCAACAACACGTGGTTGAGTACAAACGACAAGTGAACCAAAATGTTCAGCAGCATATTGAGGTAACTGGGTACTCTTACCACTACCGGTTTCAGCAGTGACAATTAAAACACGTTCAGATTGAAGACGCTGACAAAATTCCTCTCGGCTAGGTAGAATCGGTAATCGAGCCTTCTTACGATCTTCCATTCTTTGCTCAAAAGTTTTCAAATAATTTTTCTTGGTCTGTTGATTCTTGTTTTTGGTGTTGATGTTAGTGGTAGCTGCTCCTGTTTTTTGCTGAAGATTAATATTGCGGTCGGGTGAATGAATTTTCAAACATTGCTCGTCTTTACATTCATCTCCTGATTCACATGGATTCCATTCTAGTTGATGCAGACGCGTACAGTTAATGTTCGAACATATATTGGATTGATCACATATCGATGGTCGTTCTGGTGGATGGTTAAGTTTACACAAAAGATCACGACAATCAGCTCCAAATGGGCAGAGTAATCTGACGCGCTCTAGTGGATGTAAACATAAACAAACGAGATTTGTACAGTTTTCTTCGTGGGGACATGGTCGAGCTCGAGTATGTGGATGCAGTTTTGGACAGTTCCATAATTTGCATTTTGCACGGAAAGAACATTCCTTGGCACGCGTTTCAGGGTGTAATAATTTACAATTAATAGCTGTGCAACGACTACGATCGCGACATTTTGCTTTTCGTTCAGAAGGATGACCAGCTGTACATTCATAATTTTCACATTTTTCTCCATTCACACAAGGGTTCCATCCGTCTGGATGATCGAACCTACAATCCACATTAAAACATTTGAAACCATTACTACATAGTTGTGATCTTGCATTCATCGACTGGGTTGAGCTGATCGAGTAGGACGAACTTGTTGACGAGCAAGAATCACTTCGAGTACGACTGAAGCTACGCGAATGCGAATTTTTACACGATTCGTAATCTTGAGTCTTCATTAAATTTCTTGTTGAAGGTAGATCTGAACGAAAACATTGTCAATTCTTTTAATTTCGAGAGCATCTCAATCTTTGAACTATTCACAATAATCTAGGAAACTGAGTTATATTCGTTGCTTTTTTTCTATAAAGTAGGCGAGTTTCCAATCCAAAAACAACTTACTCGATGTCGTTGTTTGCTGAAATAATAGAGCTCGCTTATGTTGGTATTGCAATGTATTTCGATTTCTGTCAGGACGATGTTGTTGTGGCAGTAGTTTTTGTGAATCCGTTGCCACATCATTTGTTCTAACATGTAAAGTTTCACTTGTATTTGTAGACATTAAGAGTGACCGTGTGCTTGGAAGATCAAAATCTTCTCGTTGAGTTTTAGGTTCAGTCGAAGGTCGAAATTCACGTTGTTGATTTGGTTCTCGATTAGCCTGATCATTTCTTGACAACGACGCAATGCATTCAATTATCTGTCCTTGAATTGAAGCTCCTGACCATTGACGTACAAATTCATTTGCGTCGTCTTCATTGGAGAAATCATTAATCCATGCGTAAGAAATATTATTGTTAAAAAGTTTCGGAATGAAGACACGTGATTGCGGTAAACGGAGTTCATGTGCTAGTCTAATGTAATTGATGGATGTAGGAAGAGGAACGATTCGAACACTCCATTTCCCAGATGAATTATTCGATGCCATCTTCTTGTCACCTTAACAATAACATAATAAATTCCATCTAAAAAAAACATGTAAACACCAAACAAAGTTTTAACAGTAAAGAAAACAAAATTTTATCTGGTCACCTTTTTCGTTCTTCCAAACGATGTTATTATTAGAAAGAAAACACTCAGACGATAGTGTAGAACAGACCAAGTGTAAATAATTTTGCTTCTCTTTACTAAATGAGACTATTTTCGAAACATATATCTCTATGACTGAATTAAACTACAACACATCACTTCCTTATCCATTTTTTCTCAGTTCTGTTACAGAATTGAAGAAAAGCATGAATCCAGTCGTACGATATATTTGGTAAAAATTGGAAAATGCCATATAACTAACTTATACTAACCTATCAAAAATTAAGGTAATAAGAAGATGTCGTTATAAACATTAAGAAAAAATTATGATCTGATCATCGCGATCAACAAATATAACGAAAGGTGAAAATATGACAAAATTTTTTGTTGCAATGACAAGCTTACTAACAATTGACAAATATTGATTTATCCGATGTCAGATGCAAATTATATGCTATATGAATTACCAGAAAAGTCGGCGACTTTCCCAAAATAAAATAAATTTCCAAAAAACTAAATTTCCCAAAATCAATTAAAATTTCCAGAAAAAGCAAACATTTTCTAAAAAAATATAAATTACCCAAAAATCGGCCGAATTTTCACGAAACTTACTAACTAATTACCATGAGAATCGAAGCAATTTTAGAAAGCATCGAATTTCCCATATTCGAATAACCTCAGCATAGCACGAATATCACAAAATCAGTACACTCAAGATGACTGCCGATTGAGAGATTAATTTTCCACTATCGCCAAAGTTCCTGCCAAAACGCTAAGATGCCGATGACATAATCTCGACAAAAATCAACTACTCCTATCAAATGAAATCCGACCACCGGGTATGGATTGACATGACAACAGAAACCAAAATGTACCCATTCAAACACCCACACCCACACCCCTACAAAAAATTCTACTTTTACAATTTATTCTAAAGTCTGAAATCTAAGTTGATCTGTCACATTCAAAGAATTCTGACAATACCAGATGAAGATTGCTTAAGTAACAATCAAAATGCATCATATTATGCTTCGAATCCATTGGAATTTAAATAAATACACCCGTATCCCCCTGTAAGACTCTTTATTTCGTAAAAGTGAAAACAGAAGAATAGAAGAGGTTCAAAGAAAATTGTTATTCTTCCGTTTACGAGCCCTCTGTACAAATACAGAGAAACTGTATCAATCAATCAATGTAGATATACAGTTAAGTGTCGTAGCTTATACTCAAAAACCCTTAAAAAATTGAAAGTGACGACTAACCATTTTGATCAATGAATTCTAGTATTTGAATCTCAACTGTTCTTGTACATTTTATTCTAGGATATGCTGAACAAAATCATCTTCAATAAATTAAATTCAATATAGTAAAGAGAAAAATAACCTTTCTACTTAAGAGTATTTAATTATATTCGACGAGAAAATATACACACTAAATGAATTTTGAGAACAGCTAATAAAGAAAAGCGTTCACGCTTAGAATCATAAGACTAACACGTGCGCAAAAGAATGCCCATTGTGCTAGCATAATAATTGACGAAGACGATATCCGCTCGACTGTCTTCATTGAAATCACCTACAGCAACTGACCACGTTTCAGAATCACGGCCAGTTGAAAAGGTCATTTGATTTGCAAAAGTTCCATTGCCATATCCAAGAAGTAGACCTACATTACTATTATCAAAATTAGCGACGATGATATCTAGTCGAGTGTCATTGTTCAAATCAGTGACGACGATTGAGAACACGTCACCATCCCCAGTTGAATAAGCTGTTTGCTTTTCAAAAGTTCCGCCACCGTACCCACGGGTGTGGGTGTGGGTGAGTATGATCGGAGAAGAGATTCAACACCCACACCCACAGCTGCTCAACGCTATACCCTCTCTTTCAGTAGAGGGAACTAATGTAGTGATGAATGAGGTTCTGAATTCATTATTACAGAACTCTCTCTCTCTCTGACATCCACTCTTCGCCAATTGAAAAGTAAATATTATTGTTATAGGGTAGCAATTCTCTTTCTCTCTCGACAAATGTCTGCTGCGCAGAACTGATGTCGATTTCCTCGAGCTGCACCGCTTTGCTCTGTTATGGAAAGAACGGACAAAAGCATGATTAGTATTGGCAACATTTAAATACAGTGAGACAGGTGAAAAATGTAATATTTCACATCAGTTTTATGACGGCATGCAAAGGTAGAGCACTCAATTGTAAGTTCATGCATAGACAAGTTAGTGGATAGAACGAAATCTTCGACGGTTTTCACTTTATTTTTCTAGTCGAGCTGACAACATTTTCTCTCCTGATTTTGTGACACCTATACCGCTAAAACTGATTAAGTCATCGATCCTGGTTTCTTCACAATATGTGCAATAAGTGTTCAAATAAGAAAATGTTTAGAGATGGATTCTCTTCAAAGTGCAAAAATAAATATACTTATATTATTTCGACTAAGCGTGAGTTATTTCATTGATGCTGACAATGTGTTTTAGCAATTCCAATACCGTTAGATGAATTCGAAAACAGAAAACTTGTTTAGAGAATATATGGATCATTTCGTGTATAGCTTTTTATTAAAATTAATTACTTTAATAACATATCGATCCATATAACTATTTTCATCGTTTAACGTCTAAGCTGGTTGCCAAGTCAACGTTAGATATCAATGTGAATAGAAAAACACCCATCCTGGAAACCCCAACATAATATAAAGAATATACTGCTTCAACAAGTCTTTTAAAGTAATAATTGAGACAGTTGAAATCTTCCTATTGTGTTTGAATTAGGGGTGAGAAGTTATCTTGTTGTTATTAATAACAATAAGAATAACTTTTTTTCGATAGTTATTTGTTATAAATAACAAATAACTTTTTTCCCTGAAAACTCAGTTCATTTTTTATATTGGTTATACCTTGCGAATTGGCACTATAGAAGTTAAAAATTCGTTCTAAAGCATAAGCTCATATAACGGATGTAATTAAAATATACAGCGAGCTAAAACAAGATCTTTAAAAAAAAAATTTGTTATTTATCTGTTATCTGTTATTTATAACAAATAACAATAACAATAAATTCACACCCCTAGTTTGAATGTATTGATCCATATTTAAATTACCTAACTAATTCTACCACAATCCTATCGAGCCTGAAAATCAACGCGTAGAAAAACTGTTCCAACTATTGTAGATTGAGGGATATGTTGGCATACCTTTTTTGGCTCAGATATCACATGTTGGATACTTCAATATTTTATTTTTAATATCAATGAGGTAGTTCAACAAGCCAAAACTGGTGCTTCGATATTCTTGTTCAGACCTTCGGAAGTTGCAGCGCAATATTTGTTCCTTATAGAATATAACCATTCATGAGCACTCTGACTTCACAACAGCTGCATACGAAAAAGTCTCTCGAACATTCTTAGCCCCAAGAATCATATTTAGTGAATATGTAGTTATCATTTCAGATTCAAACATATTTCGTTTCTACTTCTTCAATCGAACTACATATATATGGCATCTAGCAACACAACTTTACTTGAAGATCTTATTACTTGTGTGGTCTGTCTACAATATTTCGACGATCCACGCATACTGCCTTGTTCACACACTTACTGTTTTAAATGTATTAAGCAAGTGGCTTCTGTCAAAAACGGTGAATTCGAATGTCCAATGCAGGATGGAACTAAAATCGACAGAAATCATATAGACTCATTGCCGCTCAACAGAGTAGCACGTGACATAATAGAATTACACGGTACGTATAGCACTTTGGCAGTAGTTATCAGATTGACGATTTTCTTCAGTCCGTGATTCAACCTCATGAATGATGCCCATGTTCATGAAAAATCAATTTTCTTTGACTTGAACATACTGTAGAAAATCAAAAAATGACTACCAAGACCGTAAGATGAAGCTATCTTCAAACTAGGCTCAGAAATCAAAGCAACTTAGAAAACTGGAACAAGTTCTGTTTAGTACTAAAATAGAATGAGTTTCTTTATTTGTCGATTCGACGTCAATATATCAATAGATTTTTGAGTTTACTATCTAATAGGATTTTGATTTTCATATCTGACCCGATTGTTATACAGTCATAACATGTTTCCGTATGCATGAATTCATCAACCTAGAAACTGTCAAAGAACAGTGAAATTATTGATTGATGATGAATCCATCACCAATTAATACTATAAGCCAAAGAGCGAAATCATTGATGGTTGTAACAGAGACATTTTTTCAGCCAAACGTTGATTTCTTTCAATAAAGATATCGTATCTGACAGCTCTTTTCTTTAATCTATCAGTATGCGATTGTTTACAAAGGTAGCAGAAACTTTTGTTTCATCTCTTTGCTACCTTGATAAAAAAAAATAGAAAGGATCTATTTATATAATATACACAATTATGAATGAGAAATTACAGCACAGATGATAAAAGTCTTACAAACTTCCTACGTGTTTCATAATCAAAAACAAAGATTCAAAGCGTACGTACTCAAAGATTTCCCGAGTAGCATATTTACCACTATCAATTATAAATCTTTTGTGGGAGCGCATTTTTTAGTTTAGTTCTTGGCGAGTTATTAGTGTAAAACCGTTTTAATCATGAAAACAACGTTTATGACATCTAACTTCTTTAAGAGTTTCTTCTCATTACTTATTTTTGTTGTTATATCGATACCTTTGTATATTTTAGTTCCAATTCAATGCAGTAATTGTTTATCAGCAAATGCTACGAATTGGTGTAGTACCTGTAAAAACAGCTATTGCTCACAATGTAGCAAAACTATTCATGATCTACCTGCGTTCAAAAAACATCAATTAAGTTCCTCTCCGAAACAAGAGACAACCGTACTTCCATGCAAAAGACATCCGGATGAAAAGCTTAAGTATTGGTGTAAAAATGAAACGTGTAAAGTACTTATTTGCCGTGATTGTCTGCTATTCGACCACAAACAGCATGAGTATGCTTTGCTAGATGATATGGCTAACGAGTTGAAAGGCAAAGTAAATCAAATTATGCTATTCTACTGTTCTTTTTTTACGAAAAAACAATACGATGCATTAAAGAAAAATAGTCATCAGAGTCATCTTGTGATCGTCCTCGATTCATGACTCGCATGATCGAAAATTATCAGGATGAACCATTGGGTAATAAAACAAAGCTACTTTTGAAGTATGTAGTTGCATTTTTGCTCGAAATGTTCACATTTATTTTCGTAGCACACATTGAAAATTCATGCATTGAACATGAACCACTGATATTGTTTTGATGTAAGACATTTCGAATCAAAACACTGCTCTTAATCAATATGCATGCGATATATTATTCTTGGCGAAAATTTCATTGCTAGCTCTTCTAGAATTGATAAATATCGATTCAAGTATTTTTCTAAACGTGCATGATAATTCTATACTCCCACTATTGGTTCAGCTAATTGATTTCTAAACATTTTTCGAAGAGAAATACGCAAAGTGAGGTTTTAATTGATTTGAACTCGATAAATAAATTGCTGGGTACCTATATAAGATCGTAAGTGGTATGTACCAAGAAAGAATCATCATATACAGTTTCATAGTATTGTTGACTTTTTCATTCCGACTGCCAGAATCGATAAAAACCTCATAGTGTTTATTTCTTTTCCAGAGCTATTAAAAAAGAACACTAACGTTAACCGAGAATAGAAGCATTCAATTTTCATTTACGTTTACAGTAGTATTTATATCGTTATTTATCTGAAGAAACATTTGTCGATATGAAATTTCGTGCAAGAATAGAGTGCGCAGGGGATTGTCAGAGCTTTTGATTTAAGATATACTGATGTGACGAGTTTCAGATGATGCAGAAACGAATGTGAACATTTCAAGCATAAATGTATCTTATGTTTCAGAAGTAGCTTTTTGCATTATCACATGATCACTGGTGTAATTCTGGATCGATATGTCATGAACGACAGATAACCCGGTACGATTCGAAAACTGGCTCTGATGAATATTTGTTCTAAATTAATTAGATTGAAGCTGACATAAACTTGGTTCAAACCACTTTGAGCGAAGGACTTAAACGAGTTGAAACACAGATGATTGAAATTGATAAAGTCAGTGAATCAAATCTAACATCAATCATTCATGCCACAGAATCGTTGAGTCAAATCGTAGACAAACACGTAAAGGCAGTGATGCAACAGATAGAAGAAAATAAAACCAATGAAAAAAAACTCGTTGAAGAATATGAGCAACGACTACAAAGTGAACAAAGAAATCTGAACACACAACGAGTACTCTTTGAAACACTCAAGTCGACAAAGAATGACATAAAGCTATTAGAACTCAGACCAGAATTACTTGATAATTTAAACAAATCGCTGGGAAATTTATACCGATTGGAAATACCTACTACAACCGGCGGTCGTCTTCAAGGACTGAAGCAACTTCCAGGACTTCAAGAAAGCATTCTTGAATGTGGACGCTTTGTCGAATCTGTGACTGGCCAGTCTCCACACCCTCAAAAGCGTACTAATAGTATTCAAGCAAATTCCTACCTGTTTTTTGGCTATGAACCTATTAATGAAGAAAACATGAAGATTATCATTGATACGATACGAAATAATAAAGTGAGATCATTTTGATTCTTTTATTTTTTCTTTGTAGAGTTAACTTTGAAATTTTCATAAATTCTACCATGTGTCTGTATTATCAGTTGAGGCATCTTCTTATGAAAAAATTGTTGTCAAATTAGAATTCAGAATTGAGATTTTCAAAATTTATACTGTTCTCTGTCGACATGCTTTTATACGTGCGCAACGATGTGGGTACATTGTATCGTTACTTCATGTCTATGATACACACGAAAATCTAAGTCAGATGAAGTAATGTTAAATCAGGTTGAATAGATTTATTTTATCTCCACTAATTTACAGGCAGTGGCGGAGCCAGGATTTTGGGCTAGGGGGGGCTGAGCCCCCGAAAAAAATTTTCGTGAATTTTTTGAGAATTTGAAAGTCATTTTGGATTTTTTTTTGGGAATTTTGACAATTTTTTGGGGTTTTTTCGGATTTTTTTCGGATTTTGAAAG
>OENM01001049.1:22791-46452 GCA_900239745.1 Rotaria magnacalcarata | reverse complement strand
GTATCAGAGAAGAGCAAAAGTAGTAATAGCATCGTAATGCATCACACTTATAGATCTGTTAAATGATTAGTATAGGAAATCAATAAATAGGCTCATATGTAAAACAAAAAGTTTATTCTTTTGTGTGGGATATAGGGGGAGTCTATAATTTTGCCACCCCCTGTATTTCTATTTTTTTCAAGAGTTCATCAAAAGAGAAGAGAAAAAGAAAAGATGGTGTTACAGTATGTTCTACTGTAGCGTATATCTGGATTCTATCTATTCTCTTTTCTTTTGTCTTTTCCTTTCTCTCTCCGTTTCCCTCTATTTTCTTGTCTCTGTTTCCATGTGCGTATATAAACATTTGTTTTCTAAAAGAGTAAACAGAGAGATAATATAAAACACACACGTTTAAAGTATTCGTCGCTCTTCGTGAGCGAGAGAGCTAATAGATGGGTTGATATGGTTCATAGTATTGTGATTTGCATAAAATTCATTGCCTCCCTAGCACTCACACTTGTCTTCAAGATCAACACAAGAGTCTTGACTTTTTTTTCTGATCAACAAAGAGATGGTTGATTGTGATGAATTTATTTTCTCTTTTTTTTTTGACTCGTAATATCTAGGTACTGAATAAATCATGACATTTGCTTTATTCATCTGTGTCTCTTTGCTCTAGATTATTCATTCACAATTAATTTTCATCATACAAACATGCACACAGGAAGTAATATGGTTAAATATGAATCTGATTTTGATTAGTTTCCGCATTGAATCGCATTCATATAAATTGCAATGCTGTCAAGATGGAAAAACATGAAATAATCCAAATTGTGAATGTTAGACAATGTTTGTCTTTATAACTTTAGATACAAAAACTATCCAATAACAATGATGAATTACATAAAAAGGCAATTATCTCTAAAAGAACTTGAAAATGAATCAAATGATATTACGATGACTAGATCAATATTAGTTGATTCTCATACGAATTGTGTATCTTGTCAAACAAAATTAATATCACATATTGATGGATCAAATCGTCCGATTGAAAATACTTCATATCCTGGTTCATTTGTGAATATGAATACTATAAAAGATTTTAATCAAAAAAATGCAATAGGATTCATATCATCACCAACTACATTGAAAGAAAAATCAAAAATATTATTGATTATCGATGATAAACAAATCGATTGGTAAATTTTTTATAGATTTTATTTTAATAAACATTTAAATCATCTTAGGAGTAAATATTTCAAAAACAAAAAGATTTTTGCCGATTATGATATTCTTGTTGAACAGGTTTTTTATGTATATCTAAATGTTGTTTACGTATAAATTTTAACGGAATAGAGTCTCGTATCGGTTTTCAGCAGTTCTATTTGTTGATGAAAATTATTGAAAAATACTTTAGGCCCAATTTCAAGAAATAAATCTATCTGCTTATTCTCATGGTGGCATTTTGATAAATACAAATGTTCTTCAGAATGGAAAACATATTGTTCGGTATGAAAAAAAAAATAGAAAATGTTATCTATTTTCGTTGGAAATAATTAATTCATGCTTTTAATTAAAGATCATTTTGTCCAGATTTCGTACTTGTACGTCAATATGTAGCTGATTATAATGTTGATTGGATGAATATCATACTTGGAATGCAATATGGAGCTGTACCAAGTATTAATTCAATGAGAGCTTTATATAATTTTCGAGATAAACCTTGGATTGTATGTTCACACTTTCATTTTTGTTTTACTTTAAAATCAAGAAAATTTCTTTACTACAGTTTGCAGAATTACTTAAAATTCAACAACGTTTAGGTGTTGAGCAATTTCCATTGATAAGTCAAGTTTATTATCCAAATCATAGGAAAATGGTCAATGGAATGAATTATAATAGCTATTCATAAAATTCTTATTTTGTTTTTATTTATTTTAGTTTATTTCACCACAATATCCATCAATTGTTAAGATTGGTCGAACTCATCAAGGTTTAGGAAAAGTATTTTACGAAAATAAAATACTCTAGTTAACATAAATATTATTATTTTTTATCCTAAGATTAAAATTAAAGATTCAGATGATTATCATGATTTAACAAGTCTTATTTCAATTAGTAAATGTTATTCAACAATTGAACCATATATTCATGGACAATATGATGTTTATATACAAAAGATTGGAAACAATTATAAAGCTTTTAGGTAAGTTAATATTGCATCCTAGTTTCACTTGAAATATTGACGAGTATAGATTGTAACCAAAGGTCTAAAATAGACAAAAAGTAATCAGGAGTATACAAGAACCACGTAAAATAAACGATGACAACTATATTTGATGGCACTCAACAAATAATACTTTTGTCATCGTTGGAATCTTGCTATCAGATGGATTGCAAAATTCGAAAAAGCATTATTTGTCAGATTTCCATATATTTGCCATCAAATTAATATTTACTGATATAAAATCTAAAAGTGACTACGATGTTATCTCATGAAAAACTAATTTTTTAAATGATCAGATACGAAAGATTTGAAGTATCAAAAAGTAAAATATAAATATTTTATTTGTTGTTTTACATACATAGACTCGCATTACGTTTTCTTTCAAGTACATCTATAAACTTGAATATCCTTTTTGTCAAGAGAAAAACATCCGTTTTCAGTTGAATTATTTGATTTTTCAGTCGAAAATCATCAAGTGATCATTGGAAAGCAAATATTGGTTCATCTATTATGAAACAAATTGATATGACTGAAAGGTTGTTATAATACGTAACTAAATATTTATTAATATTTTCTAATTCGTTTCCTTATCTAAAGATATCATTTATGGATTGATGAAGTGAGTCAACTATTTGGTGGACTTGACATATGTGTTATAGAAGTTATAAAATCAACAAACGGAAAAGAATATATTCATCAAATTAATGATTGTACAATGCAATTATTAAATGAAATACAGGAAGAAGATTGTCGAGCTATTGCTGATCTCGTTATACATAAAATGCAAATCTATTGTCGACCTGATCAACAGCTATCGATTTTAACGTAAATGAAATTTTTTCTTCTAATAATAACATGTTTTTTTTCTCTATGGTTTTTAAGAAGGGTACCTAGTTTTGATGAGCTATCAAAACTTCCAAAAGCTAATAAATGCTATCATAGTCAAAATGGAAATATTCGACAAACATCGAACTGTACTCATGTAAGATAAAAATTGAAAGTATTATTTTATATTTTACTGAAATATTTCTATAAATTTACTTTTTAAAGGCTTCCGATACATTGACTAATTTAAAAAAGAAATTCTGTAAAATTTTTCGTGATATGTAAGTGAAAAATTCTCCTTATTGATATTATTGCTGAAATCTTTTTCTTTTCTCCAGACCGACATTACTGTCATAATTATTGACCTACTTCTTCTACTTCCTCCATGTCTGACGCTTATTGATATTAAAAGTAGACTGACTTTCTATTTATTATAGCAAAAAGAACAGCAAGAGCAAAGTTCTCGATGTTCTTTTAACATCATGTTGTTCGATAATAGAAATGTACTCAATAGTACATAGTCTAACTTATTTGTTCTTCGTCTCTTCTATTGCTATTGTAAAAACAAACGATTGCTTGGATGCTATTATATGATAGCGTATACAACTATTACTATTACTACCACGCATGAGACAACCTTCGTGATTGCATTTCTTTTTCCTGTGCATAAATGATTCGAGAGGCAACGATCATCAAAGGTCGTCCATCAAACAATTTTTTTCTCTTCTTGCTTCTATAAAACACAAAATAAACTCCCCTGTATCAATCACTCCCGTCTACTCTTTTTTCTCGTTCACTTGCGTTCTGTTTTACAACCGTATAATCAGTATTTGGTAGAAAAAAAAGAGAAGAGTCCACAGTAACCAATTGTTGATTGTATTAAATATATATTGTCTTTAATCAATACCTGGAAAATTATCGTTAAGGTATGCAAATCGATGAATTTTTATGTTACTATTATTGTGAAAGATTTAAAAATTATAAAATAAATAAAGTACAAAGTTCACATATAATCTTGTTCTTTTCTTTTCTTTTCTTTTCTTTTCTTTTCTTTTCTTTTTATGAAAGAGAAATTTTTTTATTGCAATCCTTGAATAACAAATTGGCTATTTCTTTATTTTGTTCGACTTTGTTTTTGTATAACTTTTTATATTTACTTCGATAGTGTATTTTATCAACAAATAAAATTTGCTAGTAAATTATAGTTTACTGTCATGCTGTCGCGATCATCACGTATATGGACATCGTATCGATCATTATGTCCAGGAATAATAAGAATTTCTTCTTGTCGTTCAGTATCCATAAAAGCAGTGGTACCTTCATCGAAATTAACGCAAAGTTATTATTATCATGCATCTGAAATTCCATTATTACATTATACAGTGGGTCAACATTTGGATGGTTTAGCTGCTCTATATCCAAATCATGAATGTTATGCATTTAAAGCCGAAGGAAATAAACGTTATACATATAAATCATTTCTTGACGAAGTTGATAGTTTAGCTGCAAGTCTACTCGAACTTGGCTTTGAAAAAAACGATCGGCTTGGTGTTTGGTTACCAAATACATCTGAAAATTGTGTACTTTCATATGCAACATCAAAACTTGGCGTGATTAAAGTAAAGAATGATGTTCTCTAGTAAAATTATATTATAGAGTTTTATTATAGGTGAATATAAATCCAGCATATATGGATCGTGAGCTAGCATATTGTTTAAATAAAGTTGGTTGCAAAGGACTAGTTATGCGACCAAATGTAAAAATAATTGATTGTATTGCAATAATAAACAAATTAGTACCGGAAATCAATGAAACTAAAGGTGAAATTCATTCGAAAGCTGTACCAACATTGAAACATATTATATTGACAAAGGGTGATCAAGATAAAACAATTAATACACCAAAAGGTATGCATTCATACTCTGATCTAATACGCAAAGGTGCAAACAGTAAACACGACGCACTACGAAGCGGTCAATCAAAATTAGATGGTGATACTCCTCTCGCAATTTTCTATACGTCAGGTACAACAGGGCAGCCTAAAGCAGCTACATTGACAAATCATAATATGTAAATATACTTTGAAGATCTTGCTCAAACAATTTCTTTCTATAATATTTTTAGTTTAAATAATGCTTTTCATCTTTGTTATTTCTATCCAGAATTAATGAGCCGTGTTTGTTGTCCCATACCAACATTTCATATATTCGGCGAAATAGCTGGTACGATGAATATAAATGTACCAAAATATTTCACAACGTTCCCCAGTGTTTTACCTGATACTGTGGAAACAATGCGAACTGTCAACACAGAAAAATGTACAGCATTAGTAGGTGCACCAATAATTTTTCGTGATATACTATCGCATCCAAAAAAGAAAGAATTCGATATGAGTTCTCTTTTATTTGGTATAATTGGTGCAGCTCCTGCCAATCCTGTCTTAGTTGAACAAATTGAACGTGAAATTCCAATAAAAACAATATCACAAGGATATGGTCAAACAGAAAATGCAGCAGTACTGGCAATAAGTGCCTATGCTGAAGATGATAAAAAACGACGATATACATCTATCGGAAAAGTAGTTCCTCGAATGGAAATGAAAATAGCAGATTCTAATGGAGATATTGTACCCATTGGCCAAGAGGGTGAAATTTGTGCACGAGGTTTTAATATTATGAAAGGTACGTTATCTTTCATAAGAACTTATATTATTTTTCTTAATTCGTTATAATTTTTAGGTTATTATGGTGAGGATGAAAAAACACGTGAAACCGTGACAGCTTCTGGATGGTTGAAAACAGGTGATTTAGGTGTTATGGATGAAGAAGGATATATATATTATCGATCACGTCAAAAAGAAATGGTTATTGTTGGTGGCATTAATGTATATCCAGTTGAAGTAGAGAATTTTCTTTTGGAACTTCCAAATATAGCTGAAGCCCAAGTATTTGGCGTGCCTGATCAACGATACGGTGAAGTGCTTTGTGCATATATAAAAGCCAAGCCGGGTACAAAAGTCGGTGATATCGAAGAAGTGAAACAATTTTTGTTGTCGAGAGGGGCATTCTTCAAAGTACCAAAACATATTAAAATTATTGAATCATTTCTTCCCTTTACAACACCAACAGGCAAAGTACAAAAATTTAAATTAGCAGAAGCTATGGTCAAACAATTGTCGGCACCATCTTCGTGAATTTTACCCTTTTTTCTGTCATAGTGATGTGATAATTTACAATAAAATAAAACGAAGAAAACATAAAATACATCACCAAATCCCTTCAGAAATATAATTTGAATAGCAAAATAAAATTATTCATTGACCTAATTGGGTGTGTGTAACTGTAAAAAAAAATGCTATTGTTATATTTTTTCTTAGACATGAAATTCTGTTGTTAATGAGTAACGTATGTGAAACAACAAATGATGATGACGACGATGCATGTAACTTCAATTGTGTGAAATTCCTATACGCTACTTTGAGTGTCTTTAATGTTCTTTTTTTTTAAATAAAAAATTAGCTGGTTTTCAATGAAACAACTTGATAGCATCCTAAAACTTACACGCATTTCTGATCGATTGTTCTTGCACATTTTCTTGTCTCTTCATAATATCCATATTAATCATAGTTCGGACAATCAGTCTATGAAGGGGTGTGTAGAGGGTGTGGCCGCATATTATTTCGTTCGAATATTCAAAATTATTGTCTAAAATCCATGTGTTTATTTTTTGAATATCAAAGTGGTTTATAATTAAATAAAAAGAATCCTTCAAATTATGGTCTATCGAAAATTAATATCTTTCCAGAATAAATCTCTAGAAACTTTGAAATCTGTAAATAACTCTACTCATTTCTGGGTTCATTTTTTAGAAATCTGTCTATAAAAATCGAAACTAAAATAAAAATTTTATGAAAATAATCATCGAAATGATGAATATGAATTTTAGATACAAATTATTATGTGTTCGTTACACTCGACAAGATCTCTTCATTTAGAAATGAAATCAATATTGCTGAATTTTTTATGGTACACATATTTTAGATGATGAAACTGTGCACAATTTATTATTATAGGACCCTTAGTTTTACTTTTCTTATATACAGGATGGTCGATCGAATTCTGAGAATTTAATCCAACATCAAGTCAAATATCTAATTCAATATTGAGACCGTACATAAGATCAATGAAGGCACTGCAAACGCAAATTGAACATAGCACTGGATTTATTGAAAAGAGATTAGATATAAATGATATACCGAGGGTGTGGGTGTAGACATAGTAAATTATATTCAAGACTCACTCACACTTAGAAGCTCTTCTTTTAACAATCAGATCAATTGAAAATTGTAACTAAGTCGATCTAACTGATATGATATGTAGGAATAAGTATAATTTTTCTACACATGATCTTAACTTATACTACTACGCAAAAGCAAAATGAAACAAAGAGCACAGAGGCAGTAAGTGTAAGACGTCTTAGGTGTACTATCGTATTTGAAAATGCATTGATGTCAAATGAAAAGGTAAAGCAATGCACTATATGATGTCCTTGTGCAATAGGTACAAAAAAAGCTAGGAGAAATATGACGCTTTTAATCATTCTCAAGTGCAAACAAAAGATTCTACCTTAGTGTATGAAAAATGATGCTATGAGAAATTCTTTAGATGAGAAAATTAGCAAAACGTGTATTGTAATAAGTCACTCTTCGATTTCCATCCACATGTAGAAAAAAAATGTCCACTGAAAGTGTTTCGATCGCAAATTATATTTGTTTGATTTCATTGTTATAGTTTACTCAGCTTTTTTTTTCATCTTTCTGTCCTTTGAGTGTAGTCGTAGCTCTGTTTTGTTTCTTTTCAATAAACACCTAGATAACGCTTTATAAGTAAAGCATACAGAAGTATGATTACTTTATCTGCAACGAGGTAAGTATACGCATACAAAAAGATACCCAAAGGAAAAGAAATGCATTACTATTAAACTATTTCACAGAACTATCAAGAGATATTTTATAAAGAAAGGACTAAGGTAATTCATTAAAGTAGTTAAGTTAGACAATGAGTTGTTCCAGTTGTAATTTTCCATATCAAATTTATATCGAACAGATCAAATATACTTTTTAGAGTGTATATTTCTTATCTTATATTTTACCCTATCATATCTTTTGGCTTTTCAAACGCGTGCACAACTACTAATGCATCAACCATAGTGATACTAATCATGCATACGCGTGCAAACAGCAGAATAGTAGTTTTTAGTTTATTTCTCGTTTTTTCCTAGAGTGAACCATTTTTATAAATCTTTGATAGCTATAAATTTATTACAGATAATATTCAGTTTATTTCTGTTGTCAAACGTACTGCAGAAAAGTTGGTTTATCAGAGATTTTATTCTATAATTTATAGCAGATCGCCTAAAAAACATTTTTATTTAGATTTAATTTAAACTTATTTTCATTGCTGAACATATTACAATGTCTACTGTACTACATTCATTTGATCAGGCAATTGCAGCAGCTTATGTGAATCTTGCTGATGATCGACTCGGTGCTCAAGCAATATCTTGTTCTGATGAATTTTTTGCACCAGCATCTCGTATGCTTAATTCAGCAGCACCCGTTTTCCATCCTGGACGTTTTGATGATCATGGTCAATATATGGAAGGATGGGAGACTCGACGAAAACGTGTTGCTGGTTACGATTGGTGTATTGTGCAATTAGGTTTACCAGGAAAAATTGTTGGCGTTGATATTGATACTAGTCATTTCACAGGAAATTATCCAGTTGCTGCTTCGCTTGATGCATGTAATGTTAGTAAAGGAGAAAAACCAGATAATTGGCAAGAAATTTTATATGCAGTTACATTAAGTTCAAGCGCTCATCATTTTCATGCCATCAATGCACATGACAATTGGACTCATGTTCGTTTGAATATTTATCCAGATGGAGGCATCGCTCGGCTTCGTGTTTATGGTATTGTTCAGGCACCTGAAGATAAATTAGATGAAGAAATAGATTTAGTAGCCATTGAGAATGGTGGTCGTGCAATGGCAGCAAGCGATGAACATTATGGTAATCCTTGGTCATTGTTACGCCCTGGACGCGGTATTAATATGGGTGATGGATGGGAAACTCGACGACGACGTCTACCTGGCAATGAATGGTGCGTACTTGCTTTAGGTAAACGTGGAAGAGTATCTCGTATTGTTCTTGATACGGCTCATTATAAAGGCAATTATCCTGATCGATGCTTAATTCAAGCAGCTGATGTTACCATAAATAACAGTAAATCTTTAGTGAATCAATCATTATTTTGGGAAACACTATTACCTGAACAAAAGTTAACCATGGACGCTATTCATACCTTCGATAAGGAAATATTCAATGATCTTGGTCCAATTACTCATGTACGAGTCAATATTATTCCTGACGGTGGTCTTTCTCGAGTGCGTCTTTTTGGTCGAATTGAATAAAATATGTTTAATATTTATTACAACATAATATTCAAAGTGATTAGAAATTTTCTGTGATAGATTTGATTGTTTTCTATGATATCTGATTGAAATGAATTTCTCTTCACTATATAATAAAATTAAATACTTTTTCATTAATTTGTGATTGGTACATTTCTGTTAGTGTTTGTACAAAAAGTTCAAGAATAATTATAAGAAAATAATTCATTTCTATAAAAGATATATCAATGCGAATGATAGATTCAATTCGAATTAGCAGCATATTCATTTTATTAATGAATTTTTTCGTTAATACAATTGATTTTTTTTTTAAGAAATTCCATCATGTCTCCTATTAACTAGTGTTTACATTTTTGTTTTCTATGATATTTTTTTTCAAATCTCTCTTTTACACTTCATTTTAACTTTTTTCTTAATAGATTAAAGAAAAATCTAACTACTATTTCTTGTTGTATGTTTTTTGTCTTTATACACAAAAACAAAATATAGGTATTATTTCGTTGGATCACTTTGTAAATTATGAGTAATCGATGACAAAATAGTTTCTGAAAGCTGTTATTTATCTTATAATTTTTTATTACATTTTTTACACTGATAAAATAAATCTTCAAGTCAAATCTATGTCAAATCAAAAAAATATTCGTTACCAATCATTATTTTCTTTAAAATATCTTTAACGAAAAGTCGTTTCAAATAAATTTTCTCTTATATAGTTCACATAAATTTATACTAAAGCATGATTTTTGTAAAAGAAATTTTTATGTTGAGTCATATAATAAATATAGGTAAAAACTATGACGTTGTTACGTTATTGATATTTTTCCTTTTATGGTCACAAGTCAGTAACTGATTCATATCGACATTTGCACTCTTTTTTCATTCGTAGAGAAACAAAAGAAATATATAGAACGTCAATCTCATGAGTGATTCATCTAGTTTGTGAGTTAACAGTTACGCAATACCTAACAAATAAATATCTGTTCTCTCGTTCTTCTTTCGCAGTCTGTTTTCACATTACAAAGAAATAGCATTAGTCTTTTTTAATAAATAAACGTACATAAATGACAGAAAAATATAATACTTCGACTGATTCGACCATGGCAACCGCTGTAGAAAATACAGATACAGCAGTCGCCAGTAAAGGTAGTGAATTGAAAGTAGTATTTTGATGATGCTTTATATTGAACTATTCAGATGAAGGTACGACATCAACTGTTGATGAAAATGGTTATGAATCTGAATGTAGTTCAAGTTCGAGAAGTGAACACGATGTAGCTCGTTCGGCACTTGAAATTGAAGCTGATGCATTTACAAGATTTATCGAACGGCAACGTCTTGAAGTCATGTTTGAACTACGCCGTATACGTCTAGGTGAACGACCAGTAACCGGACAAGATAATCGAGACCGGATCGCAACATTTCTTAATAATATTCACGAACGTCAACACTCACCAAGAGTTCCATCGACGCGACCAGTAGTACCTAGCGCTCATATAGCTGATATTAATTCATTAACTAGTCGTCGATGTGTATCGGCAGCTTTAAGTAGTGCTGCTTTTCGGCAAGATCTAGAAAATACTATTCGTCAAACCATTGGAATCCGACCAGTAGAGCCAGTACAACGAGTTTCACAAACACCAACTTTGCCACAAGTTTTAGCTACGGTAAATGTTGAACCACAACAACAGCAGCCACAGACCCCTCCATCGATGCCTCAACCTGTAATCGAACAGCAACAACCACCACGTGGAATATTGAACGTTATCAGGTATTCCAATTTTCAAATAATCTATTGATATATGAAAATTAATTAATTTCAATAGACAAGAAAATGAATTTGAAGCATGGCAAGCTATAACACAGCTACAACGTGAAAGAATTGTGTTAGATATTAGTGATCTTGTCCATCGACAATTAGTAACAAGTGCTTTAGAAAGTGATTTTCGTGTGCACCTCGAACAAAATGTTTTCGTAAGATAGCTTTATGAATCTAATGATCAGAACCGGCATTTTTCTTTCATATATTATATAGAATCGCTTGGAACGTGAAGCACCTGCTCAACAACAACAGCAACAACAACAGCACGTAGCACCCGCGGCTGCAGTACCAACCATTCGTCCTCCATTACCACGAGCTAATATTCGTGCAGTAAGTGTCTTGTTCTATGAAACCCGTCGTTTTTTAAATGTCTATTTTAAATAAAATAGCCTGCTTCGAATATTGATGAATTATCAACACGACTTGATTCAATGCAACAAATGCTTCAACTTATGTTTACAATGCAGACGGACATGCAAAGATTATTACGTCAAGATGTAGCCAGTGCTTTAACTAATAGTTCTACATCGACTATAAATCCACCAACTCAACCAGTACAGGCTGGTCATTGCACTGTTTGTTTAAGTGCCATCGCTGATACAGTTCTATATCGTTGTGGTCATCTTTGCGTTTGTTATATGTGTGGATTACAACTTCAACAAGCTACATCAGCAAATGCTTGTAAATGTCCTATATGTCGAGCTCCTGTTGATGATATTCTTCGTGTTTATCGAAGTAGTCGTGATGGAGAGTAAATCGTAAAAAAATCATTAATTCAAATGAAAACTGTATTCTTATGCTTATTAAATTTATCTTTTTGTTTTTAACAAAAATAGTTACGTATAAATACGACATGAATAGATATATGTACGCTAATTAGAGACTATATTTATATGTATATGTAGTTTGAAAAACAATGTCTCAATGTTCATTTTTATTTTCTGAATTCATTTGGTTGTTGTTTTGTTTTGTCCTAAAAATAAAATATCATTAAGAATGATTTTCTACTTTCATTGTACTATCATCGATAGTTGATGTGTGTAAGATTGGAACTATATCTTCTTCAACTAAAATAAGAAGCTTAGACAATAAATTCAAAACTTACAAAAAAAGGATAAAGAAACATACGTTGTTGTTCTTCTAAATCATTCATTAAATCTAGGTCATTTATGGGAAGATCATATTCAGTGTCGTTTGCGTCTGATATCACATCTTCGCCATTTATTGTACCTGGCGCCGAATATAAACCATCGGTTGTTGGTATATATTCAAAATCTTCGTCAGTTTCATTGGATAGTTTTTCAATTTCTGATTCAGTCTCTTTTTGATATTTATTTATAAATTGTTCTTTGGCTAATTCTTTCAAAAGACGACTTGTAATGGCAGCTGCTTGATAATGTTTTGTTTCTTGAGAATCTAGAAAAGTTATAGACTATGATAATGTTTATTATGTAAATAATTTAGTTAGTATTAGTTTGATCAATGGGTGCTGAACTGACTCAATCACAGCTACAAATCATCCTAAAAAGGCAGAAATAAATAAACTGCATCCTATTTAATATATATATATATGGAATAAATAATATATGCTTTTGTGCTCTACGACTATAGACAAATAATAAGATCGTTCTTCTCTACTCCTCTAGCATAAGTATTGTCAGTGTTCAGAACAATAATTGGATGCAACAAAAAAAAACAGAGAGAGAGAGAGAAGAAAAAGTACAAAAGTAACAATGAAGAAAAATGATGTCTTTTTTACTTGCAGAGTATGAGCATTGAATGCATTCTTTACAGAACAATTTATTGTTCTAACAACGTCGGCGTATGTATTTCTTCTAAAAAAATAAAGGGAAAATAATTTGAGCAATAGCAGATCGAAGAGATGATAAACAAGTTTATGTGTTCATTTGAAAATATAATACTCATGAATAACAAAATTAATAAACATGAAAATTGATTTGAGCTAATACTAAAATTGTTACATCAGAATGGTAATCATATGTATTGCTATGATCATATATCAACTCTTTATACATGTAATATAAGTAGAATCTTTTCAATAGAGAAATGGAAGATGTTTCCTATGAAATAACTAGATTTGAAAACAAAAACAAAACATAAAAAATAAATAATGCGTAAATATTCTGATATAATTTACTGAAGACTTTCCAAACAAAAAGGAAAGATATCTTTTAAATTAGTTGGAAAAAGAACTAAACTATAGTGATTCATTTTTATAAACATGTCAAATTTTCATGCAAATGAATATTGAGCTATTTTCCGTTTATTTTTAAGGCAATCGAAACCAAAAATAACGCATTCAACAAAATAATTGATATTGTAAATAATTCATAAAATTTAGACAACATTTTGAATAAGACGTCTTATTCACTCACAAAATCTAGATTTTTATATAGGGTAAAATAATCAGGTGACAATATCAGAAAATCAATATACTGCATGTCAAGTGCACAGTAATAATGCTGGAAGGGCAAAAGAATTATCCGCTCTTCAAGAAATACTCTCGCAATAACGGTAATAATGTAGGATATTATGCTTGAAGAGTTTCTCCTTCAAATTTAACGGCAAAGAGTTAGAACTCGTGCTAAAATCTATTTTAACCTTACGGTACAATTTAATGAAATTCTATTTTTCGAATTGTTTTGTTAAAAATTTTTAGTGAAGAATGCGAAATCGTCGAGGCATCGTCACTGATCAATCAATTTTTCTGTCAAAAGACGAATAAAAATTCAACACTTTTTAGTTGTTAAATTCTATTTTGTGTTCAATTTGAAACTAAATAAAATTCTCTAATATATGAAAAAGTTCAGAGATCTTTGAAATCAGAAGAGTAGAAACGTGCACATCGCATTTATGAAAAGTCATGTAAATAAATTGTACATGGAAAGTCAACTTGTATTTCTCTCATGTGATTTCAAGAACAACTTGGTGTAGAAAATGTAAGATACTTGGTAATTAGCTTATATTTGTTGATGTAATTTAGTCATCTAGTTTTCATGTTGTCATCTGACATTCGAATTTCGGAGAGTGATTCGCAACTTTAGTAATATAGAAAAATAGATAATTATTTTGTTCTTGTATTCTGTTAATGTTACTTATGAATAATGAATACCAAAAGATTCCTTCTTCATATACCCAAGTGGCCTAATTGTTATGATATCAATAATGACATGAACATATTAGACTATATGTGATTTCAATTGCGCACTCTACGTAAGTTGTATTTTTAACTATGACATACCGATTTATCTGACTAGCTACTATAGACAAGATTTACTTATTAATGGTTTATTTGGATTTAAATAAAATATTTTGATGTCATGTCATCAGAAAAATAGGACTTAAAACTTTCAAAGAACGAGACATGAGATTTTTCGTCAGTTGATATGTAAAATCCTTGTTTATATAATATGATAATTTCTATGGTTGATTAAGTAAACAGATAATTCTGAAATGATGCTATGAAGCTTAAAAAAATGTTCAGCGCTCTTCAAAAATAATTAAGATTTTAACCCAATGATGTATACGAACTGGAAGGCTCTAATGATTCGTATACTCACACTATTTACCATCATTTTAAAAGGGAATATTTAAAAAAATCTGCTATACATAAGAATATTTAAAGAATAGATCCATCGCGAATGTTTTCATTTCATCATCTATTTCTCACATCAGACGAAACAAGTTCTGGCAGAGCTTACGATAATTATATATCAAATTATTATCTCGCTGTATATTCGTTGCTTCTAATAGACATGATTCACTTCTCGTTTTTATCGACTTTATCAGTATCACAAGAGTTTCCTTGAAATTTTTAAGACAAATGATTGGCGACGTTGCCTGTATAATGACGCATAGGCCGCGATCACTTCTTGATTTTATTTGAAAAAAAACAAGAGATAGATCATCAAAAATATTCTTACTCCTTAAACAGAACCAAGATATAGATTATCGTACGTACGCATAATGGCGTAATGAGACGAACATTAGAGGGAGGTATTTATTGATTTTGAGTGAAGAAAAAAAGGATTTCGATCCTCCTTTCACAGCATTATTCATTCTCTGTAGTCAGATATGTCGGTAAAATCAAACCAATGTCCAAATGACGATCAATGCATGTACTCATTCTAAATATCCCGGGTGAATGAATCCGACAGCGGATCTTATCGAATTCTATCGGATCCGACTCCCCGACAGAATCCGATAGGATTCCTGGACACGGACCTATTGTCGGCTCCGATGGAAAAAATCATTTTCTTATTTACGATCAAATAAGCATTTTGAGCCATCAGAGCGCAAGGGTGATTCGTTAGAGCTGGATTCCGTTAAAATCCAACATCGGATCCGATTGGATCCAATACCAAGCCCAGGTCGAACAAGCACGGTCGTTTACGACCATATACGGAGAAATACATGGTTCAATATTACGATCGTATTTCTCCGTGTCGTATACGGAGTCCGTATACGATGTCCGTTTCGCTCCGTATTTTGCCGTATATAGTCGTATTTCTCCGTATACGACACGGCGATATACGATCGTAATACTGAGCCATGTATTACGGCCAAATACGATCGTATACAGCGATAAACGGAACGTATACGGCCGTGCACGACCGTATATGGACTCCGTAAACCCCGACCTGGGAGGATCCAACTGTAGGTCCGTGTTCAGAAATCCCATAAGATTTCGTCGGTTTTATTGTAACACATATGGTATTCGGCATATTCACTGTCTGACCTTGCCGGAATCCGATAGGTTCCTACTGTCGGAATGATTCTCCTGGGTAGTTAATATCAACAGTCTGCAATAATACAATGCTTAGGCCCAAATCACACCGACTAATTCAAAGTGGATTAAAACAGAATGAACGAATAAGTCATCTCAAAAAGATGACTTAAATCGTAATAGATCAATCGCGTCGCTTATTTTGTTTTATCTTTTTCAGTGTGATTTCGGCCTTATTGTTGTAGGTTATTGATAATGCTAAATTTTTCTGGTCAAATGGAAATAGTTGGATGACATTAGTGACATCTACTATCAATTTAACTTTTGGAGAAAGTCTTTCAATCCGCTATCAGAACATCAATATCACGTATTGCCATGCTTTGCGTCGAGTTTATCATTGATAAATATAAACTATCTAAGTGAATATACTGTTTGATATCCTACAGATCTATTTGTCTAGACCTTCCATTAAATTCAGATACTGCCTTCCTTCTCAGTCGCATTCGGTTTTGGTTTGCACTCCTAGGTTACGAGCCATGGTCATAACCAGTCTATGATCAAAACAACTGTTAGATTAAGAAACTATACCTTCTTCGGTGGGTGACTATTCGAGCGACATCTTTTATGTTATTTTCCATTGTTGGTAGCACTATTTCAGCTTCAGCAAACTGATGCATTGATGTGATGTGCAAACTTTTTCACCAGAATGACCAATCATTAAGCTTTTCGGAATTATTCGGTATCTCTTTCTCATAAATAAATAACTTCGAACTTTAAAAGCGTAACTCTTTCATTGACAAAATATCAAGAATTCTTCATTAAAATATGTCATCTACGGAAGGAGCCACAAGTAATAATGCAGGCAGCACTGACGAGTACATTAAACTAAGGGTGGTTGGTCAAGATAATAGTTAGTTTTTTATTTTGGTGTATGCTTTATATATCATTTTGATAGTTTTCTCTTGTATTTTAAGGTGAAGTTCATTTTAAAGTTAAGATGACCACAGCCATGGGTAAACTTAAAAAATCCTATGCTGAACGTCAAGGTAAGACATCAGTCTCATATGTATCTATTTCATTATTTTCAATTGCTTCAGGAGTCACAGTTAGCAGTTTGCGGTAAGATTATTTCATTTGTGAAATTTATAAAATTTTAATGTTTAGATTTCTCTTTGATGGTAAACGTATAAATGATGATGAAACACCGAAACTTTTAGAAATGGAAGATAATGATACAATTGATGTATACCAAGAACAAGTATGCTAGAAATTTAAACCTATCTTCTATTTACTTTTTCTTGTTTACTATCATTTTAGGTTGGTGGTTCATTTTAAGAGAAATCAACTTTACGATATGAAAACATTTTTTATTTTTCCTCGTTCGTGTTGTTTGCATGTATATATTAGAATGATCGAAAATATTTGAAATTTAATCGTGTTGTTTTTTTCCCCCATTGAAACATTCTTGCATTTGATATTTTTGCTTGAAAAACAAAACAAAAACGTGTAATATTAATATAATTATTTTTATTTTATTTTGTTTTTTGGATGTGTTAAAAAATGTTGTAATGTATTAATTGTTATGATATAAAAACAAAAAAGGACAATTGGACGATGCATTTGAATTTCTCGTAGATTAAGAGATAATGAATACACCAAAACGGTATGCTTCGATTTGTTCTTTTTTCTTACAACAATTTGTCCGATATTAAGATTACTATCAGGTTCTGATGATGTATCTGAATATCCAATAACAAGAAGACGATCTAGATCACCAAATCATAATTTAACAACACCAATCGATGATCAAATTGAAGAAGTGGCGAAAAGACATCATGTACCGAGTGATACTGTTAAGCGTATTATCTCGGTAGGTTCTATAAATATATTTCTTTATTTTTCACGTCTGTATCTCAATGAAAAGTTCAGATTAATCCAAAATGATTCTATTCGTGGAACCTTAAATTTTTATGCTTATGAAAAGTTTAAGATAAAAGCTATGAATTTTCATATTGATTGAAAAAGTGATTTTTATTAGGAATCAACAGTGTCTATGATTTCGAGGAAACTTGATAAAACATTAAAATAGTTTTATACATTGTAATTTAAAATAATCATCTAAATCCTTTGAGAAAAGGTAGAATGCCACAGCGGTTATTTCTAGCAAAATAACTAAAATTAAATTAATAATCAACATTTATTCTAGGATCTTTTAACTGAATCGACAGTGATCGACTATCTTCGAACGCGAATAATTCACGATGAATCATCTTTGGCTAATAACGTATATATGATATTGATATTCATCGTGATCATTTCATATTTCACTTGTAGGCAATCTCAACAGCCGGATCTGATGAATCTCTTCTTTCTTCTTCGAATTATTTCGATGTATCATCTCAAGTCAATTCTTCTTCCAATATGTTTTCCTCAGGTCAACAACAAAATTTGTTACCAACAACTATGGTCGATGAATACGATCCACTTTGGCTTGAGTTTCTTCAATCACTTAATACAGTTGATAATAATTCCAATATACAACAAAATACAACACAATCAAATATTACTTTCGATTCATTGTTTACTGAAGATGATGATGATGAAGAATTCATTGGACCTGATGATGTAAATAATATTGAAAGTATCGATGAACGAAAACTACGAGTATCAAGTACGCTGGATCACGATTATATTGTCAAGAAAATTAAAAACGTAATATTATTTCTTTTTTTTAAGGACGTGAATTAGCGTTACTATTAAAAGATAGTACAGCATCACCAGATAATAATATGTAAGTTCGAAATCAGTTTTAGAGTAATTTAAAAACAGAAAAATAACTTTTTTAGAAATGCTTTTCCTGACGAAGAAATTCTTCGTGGTGATCAATATGAATCTTTGTGGACAGAATTTTTAGCTTCTCTTCAAACAGGAAACGATCAACAACAAGATGAACAACAAACATCTCTGATAACAACAACAGAAGAAGATGATAATGATGATGATCCTGAATTTCGACTTGCCGATACTGAAAATGATATTGAGGATGATTATGAAGATGAGTTGCATGTTTCAAGTAAAGTTTTCGTCTTTCTGTAATTCTTTATGGATGTTTTTGTTTTTCTGTAGGACGTGAATTAGCATTACTTTTGGAAGATAATGCTTCGATCTTAAATAATGAGGCGTTTCCAAATAGGTATGCACGAAAAACCAGTTATTTCAATAGTTTTAAGCTCTTAGATCGAGAAAATGACAGAATTCTTATAGCGTGATATAAACACCAATGGTTAAAATCAAGATGAGAATATTTAATTTAGAGTTGATTCTTTAAAAGAGTTTCTTTTCTCACCAAGTTTTTATGGTTACTAAACAAATATCAGAAGATTGACTCATTGACGTCGCACTCATTCAGTTTTAATTATGATACACTCGACAACTTTTGCACTAGATTCTATGCAAATAAACTACTTATTCTGTGAAGTATTCAATAGGAATCAATCTAAAAAATAAAGGTTCTACCAAGAACAGTTTTTTTCTCTAGAGATCTGTGAATATTTCAGCACATGATATTTTTGATTGTAGTCATGTTCAGTTCTCATAAAAAGATACTTACCATACTGGATTGATTTTGAATCTTACATTAAGTCATGTTTCTATTCCAAAATAAATGTGGAAACTTCGGATTTCATCCGAGAGTTATGTGTACTGCAAAAATTACATGGGACATATGAGTCATTCTAGAATGTCTGAACACCAAAATTATCATGAGAAACTAGGCACTTTGATTTCTGGATGCAGTTTTTGTGCATTTTGAGACCGTTTTCAGGTGACGTTTCGTTAGAAATCTACGATTTAGTTCAAAACTAGTATCAGATTCGGAATCAACGTTAAAAACTGAGTCGATTTATATATGTTGTGGATAATTCTGAGAAAAACGTCTTTTTGAAAAATGCCTGTACTCCTCCTCAGGGATGATCTGACCAATGATGACAATTTTTTTGATAACTCAGCCATTTCTTGACGGATTGCTTTCATCTTTGAACTCGACTGAGATATTGATGAGATCATTCTGTGTACAAAATTTCATCACAATTGGATGAGGCATTCAAAATTTACCGTGTTAACGGCTGACCGGACGGACACACTGACCGAATCTAGAGTGTACTCACTTTCTTTGAGTACACAAAAAAGACTTGATTTTTTAACAACCATTCATAAAATATTTTGTGTATCAGGTGACTAATATTTGTTTTTCCCATGATAGTTTACTGTAATAAAACGCTAAGGGTACTAGTAGGGTTATCAATACAAAGCACTGATAGGTATATTCGTTGCAAAATTAAGGCAGGAAGTCTGTGAAAAAATGTCCTCTATTTACAACGACACAGTCAGATACTAAAGCGAAAACTATTATTATCTTACACTATGTACACTAATTCAACTGCTAATAAACAATACCAGTATATTTCCATGTTTACTGCTTAACAACTCAGTAAAACTAATTGCCAAGAATAACTAATTTCTATTTTGCATTGTGAACCACTCAGATCTAAAATCTATTTTTCATTTACCCTATGGTATATGTAATGTGCGAAACACGAGTGGTAATAAGAATGGATATGCAAATGATCAGAGTTGAAATAATTAATTCGAAATTTTCATGATTGTTATCAGTGATTTTATTTTTTAAAGTTACATTTCTTTATCATTTCTGTTTCGTAGTAATGAATTTATGAATCCTGAATCGGTTTCATCGACTACAACTTCTTCTACGATACCAAAAACATTTGAATTTCGAATCACATCTGAACAATGCGATATTCTACAATATCAATTAACAGCTGTAAATTTTGATTTTAATCAATTGACTTTTATTTTATTTTTATTTGTAGTATGTTCAATTATTAACTCAATATATCCTATTGAAACGTGAAACCAATTCATTATTATCAGATGATGAATCGGCTCAGCAATTATTTGTAAAATTATTGTTAACACAAAAATATTTTCATTGTTTCGTGGTTTTATTTTAGAAAGACCTTATTTTTTTTCGTGATAAACAACCGAATTCAATCTTGAATATACCTTTATTGACTGAAGCTCAACATTTAATTGAAACTTCAGCACCGCCTACTCGAAGAAAAGCTTTTGGTATGATAAATTACTCGTTTTTGTTTTTGAAAATCATCATTATTTGTTTTTCTAAAAATCTCTCATTAGGTAATCATCTTTCATTTTATTTAATGGATAGATTTTGTAAAAGTTCGGCTTTTGTACATGATTCATTATTACCAACTTGTTTATTACCGTCCACAAATTCCAATATTCCAACACTATTGAATGAACAAACATCAAGAAATTTTGTATCCGGTGAAGACTGGTTTGTCTGATAGAGTTAATTTTTTTCAAAAAGAAAAGAAAATTTGATTTGTAAAAATCTAGTTTAATCGCACTTGGTCTCGAACAAAATGATGGGAAAATGTTAATTATTGGTCATAGTGAAAAGGCTATTAATGATCGTCTTAACAGTCTTCGCTATGCTCGAGTTCGACGTGGAAAACAAAATCCAGTAAAAGCTTTCTTTACTTATGGTTCTGTTCCTGATATTTCCTTAAGTCCTTGGTATCATGTTCCAAATGAATTTGATATAAAACACATTTATCCAAATGGGCTCATTGATAAAATCAATGTTGCTTTTCCTTCATGGTTTCGAATGGTAAGATGACACTTTGTTTTAACATCAAAGAAGAAATATATATATGTTTTGTAGTCTTATAAGCGTTCAAGACAACTACTAAAAAGTGCAAATGATTCTGTTGTTTCATCATCAACAACCACATCAACAATTCCAAGAATCGATTCAAATGATGATCTCTCTCCATCAACAGTTTATGTTGTTGTTGAAGGTTCATCATCAAACTCTCGAACAACAACATCACCTAATAAAGTTTTACAACAAATTCATATGTTGCATTTATTAAATTCTTATCCGAAACTACAACCAAGACAACAATAATCATCATCCTGGTTAAATCTTGTTAGATTTATTATTTTTTTGTTTATTTTTCTATTGTAAAATATCTTTATTTAATTTTGATATGATGAAATAAAAGCCATCGTAATTATTAAAAGGAATTTTCCGGTAAAGACTTATGAGTGAATATCATAGACGAACTGTGTGCCAACATGAAAATAGATTGATCTCTAGTGTAAATATTTTGTTTAGATACCGTCTATGATGGATGGGGGAACGAAACAGATCAACATTCATTGTAAAAAAATATCAAATGAAAAACAATTTTCTATTGTCTTTTGTTAATTCTGATCAACTTTTATTCATTATAAATCGCTGCGAATTACGAATTCTACTAGACACAAGAAAATCAGATTCGACAAAGAAGTTGTTCATGAAGAATGTCATGTCAAATTTGTGTAATTTGTAAAGGCAACCCCTACCCTGAAAAAAAGTCGATTTTCATCAAAAAAATGAAAATTGAGATAACGCCATGAAGTGATAGTCCATGTTCTGCTCTTTCAGAATCACTATAGTTTTTTTTTCCAAAGACCATTTTTCGACCGAAATTTTTAGTGATCTTTGAGAGATCCTCTATGTCAAAAACGATTTTTTTCGAAAAAAGGGTTCGAGTGAGGATGATATACATAAGTGACAACAACACTAACACATCCACGTAGGACAAGTTAGGTCAGTTTCCTCAAAAACCGCGTGAAAATTGCAGAAAATTAAAAAAAACAGCAAAACATTTTCGAAAAATGTTTTTATGTTTTCCTCAAAATCATGTTTTTCCATTTTCCATCCTAGTTATTTTGTCTTCAACTATGTCTTTTCGAAAATTCTTTTTTACCATTCGATAGAGCATGCAGAGACGCAGGTAGAGGTGTCAGCCGTACGGCTGAGCCGCTGCAGCCGCCGATTTTTCCATAATATCAGCCGCCGCCGCCACCAAATTACTGGTAATTTTAAGAATTTTTGGGAAGCCGCCGCTGACATGAATACATATTCGATCGAATCGAACATTTTTCCTTTAATTTCCATCAGTGAATTTTTAACTCAGCCGCCGCCGCCACATAATGAGTTACAAATATAAGCCGGCGCCGCCGCTGTGGAAAAAATTTTAAGAATTTGTAGCAGCCGCCGCCGTTCAACCCTTCGGCTGACACCTCTAGACGCAGGGCATCTCGTGCTCCGATTTTTGAAAAAGGGTTTTTTTATGTCCAAAAAAGATCTCCTACAAAATTCACTTGCAGTTTTTGGCATTTTTTCAAGGACTTTGAATTGTGGAAACTTTTTTGACTTACAGAATGGAGTTTTTTAAAATCAAAGCACGAGATGCCCTGCATATTTGCATGCTCTATCGAATGGTAAAAAAATTTTCGAAAAAACAGTGGAAGACAAAATAACTAGGATCGAAAATGGGTCATTTTTAACCAGGGGTTCACTTTATAACTTCCTTAAACTTGCATATTTCGGGCTGAAATTTTTATCGTAGGCTACCCACTCCAATCCTAACATATCCTGAAAATTTCAGCCGATTTGAACTTTCTTTGGCAAAAATCGACTTTTGAGGGGGGGGGGG
>OENM01001049.1:0-15638 GCA_900239745.1 Rotaria magnacalcarata | reverse complement strand
CCCCCTCTGGTGTGGTCATGTATTAATCGATTATTTCAACCAATTGAGTTTTGTTCTCGTTCGTTTTTCAGTTCGCAAATATTGACGGAAAACAAGATATCTACCTCTAAATATTCGCGCTGTTCCTCGACAATTTTTATTTTGCTTGATTTTGAATTTCTTTAGAGTTGTTACAAAAAATTTGCGAACGTTTGAATTCTAATAATACCAAGTCTTGTAATTATCTAGGTTTCGTTTTACGGGTAGGCGGCTGAAATTTTTGGAGGTGCCACTAATACGTGAACTGGATTAAATATCATTTGTATTTTTTCCACCTTATCAGTATTAAACATGTCACACCGTAGGCAAACAGTCATATAAATATGTAGCTGCACCACAATTTCAAATTGTGCTTCACAAAAGCGATCTGCAATAATTCTATTCATATGAAATCAACCGAGATGAGACAAAAATACAGAGTAGCATGAGATAGAGTATCGTTGCTCAGAATTCGCTTAAGATAGAAACCCACAGATAGCAGAATATAATGTTAGTTTAAACGTACTATATTTGCACCATAGCGAATGTGATCTCGGCCTGGCTCATTACATCAAGTATTTCATTTCTACAGATCTGTATCAAAATCCATTTTTATTAACATGTAAAACTTCTAAATAGTTTTAATATCAAGTGATAGGTGATGACATCCAATTGTACCAATGTACAAATATTTAGATGAATAATCAGATTAAAATCATACACCTTTGGTCGCTCTAAATCGAAGAAAAATCGTTAAAGATTTCCACATTTCAAATGAAGGAAACTGAATATCTTCTGGACAATTTTTAATCGACTTTGTTAACGTAAAATTCAACGTATAAATGACTCAGGAAACGCTCAGTAGAAGGATTAGAATAAAGCAACATCAATTCAATGGTTAATAAAAAAAAACGAACGAAAAACATGTTAAGAAAATAGTACAATTATTCATTTCTTGTCGTTTGTTGCAAAAACAAACAAATCTTTATTTCGATTTCAAATGGCACGTGTAGATAAGTATAGTAAAGACGAAACCTGTTCAAGTATACTGTCAGCCAATCAATTTATTGTTCAATGTATGATAGACTGCACTGCACATTTAGACATTACCCAAGAAGTACCAAGTGTAATGATCAATTGGATTGTTAAAAATCTTAAAAACTCCAGTTCCTGGAAGAACTTTCATCAAAATAGCGTAGCTTGTGCATGTTCAGTCATTCAAATCGATGAAGTTTTCGAAGGAAAGAGTGGTGGTAGAGATTCATGGAAGTTAGTTTTTCGAGCCGATGCCGACATACCTGGCCCTGACAGCACGCAAAGACCGCAATTGGGTTATGAGGTGAAATTCAACGGAAAAAGAATTGGCATTGGCCATGGGTGGGTTCGTGATGGCTTGTTGACAATCGGCAGACCGCCGAGGGCAGTTTTAGACACGATGGACAACTACATGAATGGTGGTGATACAAAAGAAGACTTTCCAAATCAGGGTAAAGTGATCTGGACGTCGACCTTTAAGAGATCAAAAGACTAAGGGCTTAACACTAAAACGATCGGGTCCATATTACTTATTCATATCGCTGTTCAACTTTCTTTTACGTTTCCTTTTATTCACTCGAAAGCTATTTAATAAAATACGTTGCATGATTAATCAATGAAAGTAAAATTCAATTTAACAATAAGTAGTCGTTATTGAAAGAGACTAATTCTATTGTCAAAAGCAGACACGATCATAGGATCAGTTGATTCACTCCGACAATTTGAAAGCCGTTGGCTAGCGTCAATAAATCAAATACCAACATAATCAAACAGTTGTTTTGCATGGATCTATTTATTCTATAACGAAGGAGTTCTTTTGTCTGTATGCACGGGATATTTTATATACAATCATGACGTTTTCTCATTGTAACTATTGGAGATGAGCGCGATTACAAATGTCTCAGACATAGTCTCATCAGATAGTTGTCGTACATCATAGTCACTATAGTAAATGTTTAGTTACGATAGAATAAATCACGGCCTATTTGTATATAGATGTGGCTGTAGGTCTGCAGAATGAAGTCAAGATAGAATTACCATGAATTGTTTTTCTCATTTACTATATTGAAAATCGTTAAAATGAAACTTCGAATGTTTACTTAAACTTATGTTTCTCAAAAAGAAGTCGTTCTTTTTCTGGTGTAGATGTAGAAACGGATGGATCCTTTCTGATTGATACCGAAACGCCTACAAAAAAAACAAATTGTGACACCAGATTTATAGACTCTCATTAAACAGAGCATTTTTGAACGATATCTTCATCGATACGCAAGTTTCACTTGCTTTCAGCTTGGTGAAATGAAACGAATGATCCTTTGTTTACTATATTGTTTAAAAACCATAAAAGTATTTTGTCTTTATTTCATAAATGGCCAAATTTTTACAGAATTTTCTTTCGGAATTTTTTTAAGATTAAATTCAGCGTTGAGATTATCTTCATCTTCATCTTCGCTAGCAGTGACTCGTACGTCACCGGCAAAATATCGTTGACCCGATGCTGTTGCAAGCAATGGTTGTTTTGAATGAATACTAAATCATAGAAAAATAAAAGGCGTGATAATTTTTTTCTAAATAACTATATACAAAGAATTGCTTATACCTAATACCATTTGTACAATCATTATGAGCTAAAAAATCAAATGCCGGAGTTGATGAATCATTTATATTCCAGCCTATTACATGGCCATTTGAATTGCCAGTAACAAGCATAGTAAAAGTACTATATCAAAAGAAATAGTGATAGAATGCGATGAATAAAATTATCTTACGGATCAAAATCAAAATAAATACGTTGATTTGTGTTAACATGCCGTTGATAAGTACATAGAACTTCTCCTAAATTTCGAATATCCCAACAAAGAATAGATCCATCCTAGAAACGAATTATTAATTCAATTTTCGTTTGTACTAATTCATATAACTGACTTTTCTAGCTCCACTGAAAAGTCGCTGTCCATCAGGAGAAAATCGAACATGAGTTATACCACCAATATGACCATGTAGAACTGCAACCAATTCTCCATTCATATCTCCATATATTCCAACTGAAATAAATAAAATAAAACTAGTTTTTATTATATTTTAAATTGATTCTACTTGATTTTGCATATGAACCAGCAGCATACATGCCAGGTATTTGTGGATTAAATGATAAACATGAAATGATTCCAGATTGATAAACGCTACTTGTGCGATCTAAAAAATTACATATTTTTATTTGACATTAAACATTCATCAAGGATAGTACCAAATGTATTCCATTGACCAATACAAAGGCCAGGTCTTTGAATATCAAAAGCACGAATAATTCTATCATATCCACAATAAAGTCTACATGATTGCAATTCAAATCCTAAGGAATGAGCTGCAACAAGTTCTTCCTTAAAAAATATATTTTCTTAATTTCATTTTTAAAAGAAACTATTTCTTGTGTTACCAAATGATTCAGTGCTCTGTAAGATGCACGTACATGACCAGTAAATGCATCAAATAAATGTACAGGATTATCACGACAACTGCTAAAGATACTAAAGATTAAGAAAAATAGCAGAACAAAGTTTGTGGTACTATATACGAAATGAAGATGAAATCTTACAAACAAGTATCACTTTGACTTGAATCCATATATGGATACCATTCGAAATCGTAGATTAATTCTGGTTCTTGAAGATGTAAGACAGCATTCTAAAAAAAACTTTCATACATAAGGAGTGTTTTGTAAACAAAGAACCACCGTGTATTTCAATTATATGGTTTCTATTATTTACGGATGCCGACCAATTCCTTCTAAGGTATGGAGTCATGTTTCGAAGATCTTATTTTCTTATTCGAATGATATCGAAAGAATATTTTGGTTGCATTAAGTGTGATAAGATGATAATTGATCAAAAAACAAAATGGCTACCGATATTAAAATGAAGTTTTCAGACAAACAACAGCAACAATTCAAAGATAATATTCTTACTATAAATTGTATGTTGGACTACCAATCAGAAATTGTTTCGAACTATCTCATACTTTCAACTATTTATTGCGAATAAAATAGTGAAAAATTATGAACTCGTTTTATATACAGAGATTGACTCGAGTTGAGAATCAAAATATTTTTGTCAATTTTAAGAAAACCAGCTTTGTTTTTTTGTTTACTTAATGATTTCTAAATATTATTGATCTTGCGCTCCTTTTATCTGTTTCTGATAATAGTCATGGATGCTAAGAGATAACCATGATTTCGAAATACAGCAACTAAATTTTCTTCTTTGGCACGGTAAAAAAATCAGATTCTTACAAGATCTTCATTTGAAGGTAATCTATCACACGAAATTTCGAACACACGTAATTGATTATCGTCACTGTTTGTCAATAGACAAAGACCATCAGGTGACCTGAAATTCATAAAAATTTTGTTCGAATGTTAATTATATCAAGAAAATGAAAAATACCATTTACATCCTTTTAAAAAATTACTTGAACGTCTTGGCGTTTGTGTTGGATATTGAAATTCATGTTTTAATGTTAACAATGGTGTTAGTGGTGTTTGTTCTTCGGAGAGTAATTGCGGTTCTCTATTCAACGAAATAAAAATAGCATGTTGCTTTCAATCAGTTTTTGCACTGAAAAATCTACGCACTCTCGTGTTATAAGGCGTGGCACATCATGAATGACTTCTATAGACGAACATGTTGTTGGTGTATTCACCGTTAGTTTTGCTAAATCATCGGATGGCGAAGATACCGTTGTTCTCGATTGAGAAAAGGCTTGAGTAATAGATTGAAGTAAAGATGGATTAAGTACAGAATTTCTTTTTCTTTCTGGCAATGACATTTTTTATTCTTGAAAATATATCCTTCAAATGTTATTTACGAAAAATCATCTACAAAAAAAATGAAAAATATGAAAGATTTCCTCGATGTTCAAGTTTTGTTTTCGAGTACGAAAACTTTTCATTTTGTTTAGATAAATTCAAACCTAATTGATATATTTTCAATTCATTTAAAAACAATTAGAATAAATCGAAATAAGATTATATCAAAAAACATTTCTAAGTAGTTTTGATTTTTTTCTGAACGATTTAAAATAGGAATACAAAAAAATGCATTCCTCAATTGTCACTATTGGAAAATATTGAAGAAGGATTGATCATTGCACACGTAGATGGATGCATCTACAATTCATGATAATCTTAAATTCTGTAAAACAAAAAACTAAGCTTTTCAACGCATGAGCGTCGATGCATGTTATACGAATCATAAATAGTCGTCGTTGTCGTCTACCTTGATTTTTCCACTATTAGGAAATAAAGTATATATGCACTTAAATCATATAGTCTAAGTCTAGATACAGGTAAAGTTCAATAAATTCTGTTAGCTGACATTTTTTTTATACCGGTACTGTCATTCTAAATTTTTATTCTTGGGTTTGAAAAGTGTTTTTTTGAATACTTTTCTAGTTTTCCACTAGTTTGAGACATGGATATCGGATATCAGATTTTTATTAACCTAAGAAAAAATAAAGCTTCACATACTTATATTGTTTTATAGATCGGGCATGTTAGTCCATTGCAATCATGAGGCACAAGAAAAGCTGCATGGTCAGAGATCACCTCAACTTCGATCACATTATTGCGAAATATTTCGAGCAAAATTTCAAGACAAACTGTGTAGATTAGTTAAAGCGACAGATAAATTTCTAACAAATGCCATTCGTTTTAATCATAGTCCTAGTTAGATTAAGTCGGCCAGTTTCTGATCGTTGTCATGTAACTACTATTTGTATCATGTAGATTTACTGAATTCTAAATAGCCTGAAAAGGGGTTTCAAGTATTCACTGATCGTTGTGTAGAAATCGTATGTTAAACAAAAGATTTTGACTGGATAAAACTGTCCTCCGTTGGAATTACACTAGAACGATATAGATTTAACTTCAGACTTCAGATTCCTGATAAAAAGAAGTTTGAACGAAAATAACTTCTTAGAAAAATTAGAAAATTCTCATTGAATGAATTCTATGAAAAATCTGTTCTTTCGCACTGAACCACGTTTCTGAGAATAGAACTCCTTTAAATAACTTGTAAACTTCTCTAACTTTGTCGCAGGCATTTCTGTTGCTATTTAAAGTTAAATGATAATTTTGATTCAATCAAAATACACCCTTATCGTTGTTCACACTCTCGAATTTACATTTGTTTCATGATTAGAATTCAATAAAAATTCGTAGAAGTTCTTAAACATTAAAATCATCCTATATTTGTTTATTCTTAAATTGTAATTCTCCACGCACAAGTCATTTGATTGTGATAAGCAACATCTATAGATACATATTCATAATTTAGGCTATAAAACATAAAAACACTTATCTAAATCTTGCACATATTATATTTTAAAATCAGAAAAAGAGAAATCTTGATTTTTTTTGCATAAAATGATACAATAGAGAAAACAAACAACATTAATATTGTTTTAATTTTGCTTGACCAAGAAAGAATGCCAAAACTCGATCAATAGCATACGCTAAAATAACATCACCCATTACAACATAAAAAACAATTAGCCGCATCTAAATAAGGCAATAGACAATGTTTGTTATGAAGAAATCAAATTTTCTTCTTGCTTACATCATCAGGCATAAGTACAATTTGAAATTGTTCGGTCAGTTGTGGTATTAAATTAAATATAAGACATAAAACAAGTGTAAACGAAAATAATATACTATAGAGAAGCGGTTTATTAGAACGAAGACTTTCCATAAATGGATAGCCCTAAAAATTAAAATAGAAATTTCATTCAAAAATTTTAACACTTCAATTTACTTGATAATTAACAGCAAATGTTGCTATCTGTAATGTAATTGACATGATATAGACAGTAGAATTGACTAGATTCGGTGAAAATTCAGCTTCCAAATCAGCAAATTCTTCATTTCTAAAATAATAATAAAATTTTTTATTTGATAACCCGCTGTTTGATACTGGTTGGATAATTATATCTAAGATACTATTGCTTTCTTGATTTTTATTGTTGAACTACCTCAAAAAAGAATGTCTAAACTTAATACGAGGGGTTCAAAGTATGAAATCAACTATTCTAAAGTAAGCGTTCACTAGAATTCAGATGACTGAAATATGGCCTTCTATCTTCTGCAGCATAGTTTCTGATCGTTCCACTAATGAAAATTTGTATTCAACGGTTGTAGAACTATGAATGGTAGCTGTCCCTTTGATTCAACCCCACATTCATGCAATCCATTGACAGATACACCAATGCGATGATAATTTCTAACTGAACTTACTTTGGTGGTATTCTTTTATGTGCTTCATTGACAACATAAATCAATGCTGTAAGATGTACCGCAAATTGTCCAAGAACAGAAATTAATGTATAAAAATTGAAAATATTTGGTAACGGTCGTTCTCTTGCTAATGTTTTCAATGGCTAAAAAATTAAAAAAACAAGCTAAATAAACTTCGTCAGAGACTCTAATCTTTGTCATTATATCATAAAATATTTCAAGACAAAAAACATTTCATCAATCGAAGTATTTACCTTTGATCTTGATATGAATAAGAAGCAACCAGCCAATAAAAGACCTTGTAGTGTATGTTGTCCATCACTAAATTTAATACCATCGAGATAGAGCACACTTAAACTATAGGCTAAGATTAGTGCGTTCAAAGCAAGAATTTTAAACATTTGTAATGTTGTTACAAGTGTACATCGGCCTTGTTTTATTATATGACAAACTAAATAATTCAAAATTATATTTAGAATTTTTCTTTCAAAGAATAAACAAATGATAACATACCACATTGAATTGTTGATGTACGTGATGTAAATGGTGCTGCTATTGATGCGTCACCAAGACGAACAATCGTTTGTTCAGTTTCATCCATTTGTTTATAAAGTTCTTCTAAACGTTTCTACAAAATAAAAATGGTTCGCATTAGTTTTGACTATTTAAATAAATTATTCATTCTCTTATACTTTAGTTTGTTCACGGTCTCGCTTAGCACTTTCAGCGGATGTTAAAACTGGCTGCGGGACTGCTGCTGTTGCTACTACAGGTGGTTGAACAACAGCCGGTATAGTTGTGGTATTTTCTTGATGTTGTTTTTCAACTCGTTTAGCTGCTACGCCAGTTAATAAAGCCACACCTTTAGAATAAAAACAGAAGAATTACAAAAAAGAGTAATTCAAAGATATCGCCGACTCACCAACATGAGCATGTTTCAGTGCAGCAACATCATTTGTACCATCACCACACATCAATGTTACAAAACCAAGATTATTTAATTTGATAACCACTTGCTCCTAGATTTATGAAAATATTACAAAAAAAAAGGTTTAAAAGTATGTAAACATTGTATTACTTTTTGTTTAGGTGATACACGAGCAAATACTTTAACATGTGGCATTATCGCATTAAGAAAAGCAACAGGTAAGTTGTTAAGATATATCAAACCCTGGAAAAAAATGACAGATAGATATCAGTTTAATTTAAATGTATAATTTCTCGAGTTCAATCATACTTTACCTCTCCAGTAACGCATAGATCATATTCTCGTGTTAAATTACGTACACTAGCAGGCTGTATGGGCAGAGAAGTATCTTTATTCACAGATTCCCATTTCCATTCTTCTGAGTCTAAATAAGAGAAGAAACAAACTCGTTGTAAAAGAAAGAATTTTCTTTCACTAAATTATCATACCATGACTTGGCTCTGTAAGAACAAGTAGAGTTTTCCGTGTAAAATGTAATTCTTTAGCTACATGACAAGCAGTCAGTGGATTGTCGCCTGTGATCATAGTTAACTAAAAGAAAAACAATAGAATAATTAAAATTAAACTCTATCATTTGTCTGAACATTGTGATTATCTCAGTACAGAAAACAACATGAATTGCAAAACAAATGATTCGACTCACACGAAATATACATTTAGTACTGTAAATATAAAACTCACGAAAAATTTTCAGTTTTAATAATAATAAAATCTATCGAATGAAGGTTTCGACATTGCGAATAGAACTAAAAATTTGTATTACATGCATTCCACTCTTCAATGAAACCAATCAAAGCACTCTTATCTATCAAACGGTATCATCACCATTCAAAATCCAGTAGAAAATCTTTTACTTGGGAAGTCTCGATTAACAGTGATCCATGATCTTCACTCGCATTCTTTTATTAAATTCATTTAAGCAACATCATCACCGACGTTATACTGGTATGCAAAGAATTCTTTCTTATCGGAATAGATTTTGTTCAAATCCTCATAGAATGATAGACGAATGTCACGCGAGCAAACAAAATGTTTCCTCGAAAACTAATTTTTTCGATTGTAATCTTGTCTTTCATTAAATGACGGAATATATTGTTTTCCCACAAAACGGAAGTTCTATGAAGCAATTAAAAATCAGACATACATGATGAGATGAATGACGAAGTTCTCGAATCATGGCTTTTGAATCCGGTTTTAAGGGACATGAAAGTACAACAAATCCACAAAAATCCAAATTACACTCAACAGAATTGCGTGTTGGATATTGCTCACGTAACTAAAAAAAAGAAACAAACTATTTCATTTTGAAGAAAGTTCTTATTTTACTTGTTGATTAGAGAGAACTCCAAGTGATCGGTGTCCTAATGCCAAAACACGGGCGCCTTGTCTTGATAACCGTAAATAAATTTCATCGTAACGTTCTGGTATTGTACTGAACTAGAAAGTAATCGGAAATTATAGTTTTTATCATTTTCTTTTTAATTTCTTGATGCATTCAGAAATGGTTACATTTAACTCTTCACCGTCAAAATAATATTTCAATTCAGAGTGGTGCATGTTAATTCATCATTATGCATTTGCTTGACATTTTCTCGTGACAACAAAGAAAAAAGAAAACATTACAGGTTCTTTCAACCGAGTCAATGTTTTACTTTTCTTCATCGTTTACTGACAAATTTTATATATTTGGAAATTCATAGTAAGCAAAACAAAAAGGAGAACAGGTTGAGAACTCACGCGCGTTTATTTCTAATGTTCACTCAATGACTACATCGATTAACTATCGAGTCACTGGCCACATTACTTTTAAAGGTGAACAACCCAAATTTTGTGGAGATGAAATTCTTCATATTTCTGTTCGTGATTCACTTCGATACGATATACCATGCATTGAATTAGGTTCAAAAACTATACTTTTATATAGAGGACAACAACTGCCTATTTACTATCAATGTTACTATGAGCCAAATAAAGCACACATGAAATTTGAAGAACTTAAAACCATTCCTGGCGGAGTTACTCTTTCAGCACAAATCGAACGAAATGATCAATTGTTGTACGTTAATAATACAGATATTCCGCTGGCTGAATATAAAGATATTCCCTTAGTCAAATTCGAATGAAATCAACCATATAACAGACGATTTATTTTCAAAATATGTACAGGATGGACAACGTCAGTTCAGTGTTTGAGTTATATTTCCAGTATTAATCACTATCTGTATCATTTAAATAAGTCATCCTTCGTGTATCCATCCTTTTTAATTTAAATAAAACTGTGCAAAGAATAAGATCGTTGTTGTTCTGTCTCGTATGATATTTCCTTGAAAATTATCGAAAAATTTTGTATGGAAAATAAACATAATATGATTCACCCGCATTCATTACGAATAAAGAACATTTTTTAAAATAAAAACATACCATTGATTTAAGTGTTTCCGGTGCTCCTTTAACAGCAACAATATACGATGTTTCATTGTTTGAATGCGATGAACTATGTCCTGCAATAACTGACATTCGTTTTAATGCACTTAGAAAATGAAAACGTTGAACTATTTGCCATCGTCCAGTTCGACCTTTAACTGGTACAACTGTATCCCCACGTGTCACAGTCCATTCAAGGGCGTTTAATGTAGCTTTTTCTAATGGATCACCGATAATATCACCCTCCAGAAAAGCTAATGCGTGACATGTTAAAAGAACTTGTTTAACAGGTAATTGTACATCAATGTTTGATAAGGGTATTGGATCATCGGAACTAAATGGAAAAAAAAGGAATTTTATTTAGACATGATGTCTGTTCACAGCTATTGAACGCTTTTCTCCAGATCGAACACTACGTAAAATACGTTAGTTTTTAAAATGCTATGATAGAGCTGCTCAACTAAAAAGTTATTCTTTTTCATTCAAAAACAAACTTACTCTTGTATTCCAGCAACACCTTCAACAACAAGATCATCACTTGTTAATGTTCCTGTTTTATCGAAACAGCAGATGTCAACTTTTCCAGCAAATGGAATACGAAATGGTTCCGTACAATAAATAACTAAGAAAAATAAATATTAAAATGAAAATTTTTCCAACAATGTATAAGAGAAAGAACAATCGTACGTAGTTTAACTAAAGCAATCAATGATGTATTAACAGCCAGTGAGAGCTCAATAGGCAATTCTGGTGGAACAACCGATGTTAAAATTAATGTACATTCAATAAACAATTTATAACGATTTCGTTTTGGATCTTTTGTACCTGAACACATAAAAAAACATACATAAAGAGTTCAATAAGCAATGTATATTTTATCATTTCGTCAGTGACTCTAATCTTATAAGATTTATCATTAGAATATAATCAAATTTTTTTTCACATCATTCGAAATGTTTCCTAATCATTTCTCTACTCTTTTATTCTTACCTTCAATCCATACATATGATGCAGCAATAATAGCGAAAATAAGTAAAAATAATATAAATAAAAATGTTTCAAGATTATTGGCCGTGACTCGTTTCACGCTGTATAAAATTGTCTTCAATAATTTTCCTTGCGATGTACTGAAACCAGTTCGAAGTGCATAGGCTATACATCCATTGTCGCCAGCTAGAAAAAGAAGACAAGTAGAAATTTTTCCGATAGAACAAAAAAAATAACTTTTATGTAGTAGCGCAATTTCAGAAGTTGCTCACTTCTTCGATGGTATTTATTCTAATGAATCTTACCACAAAATGTCCTCAAGTTCTTCATCATAACAACATTAAGATCGGCTTTCGAGTTTAGACTCCACATAAATAAATTCAGAAGAATTTCATACCTACACAGTTAAAACTAAATAGCTGCTTTTGAAAATAATAATAAAGCGGCAGAAGAAGGTTATTATTTTGATTAAAATGATCATATATGCAACGAGAAACATACACAAGTACAAAACTTGTTGAAATCTATCTGAGGCTAAGTTTCTCTTCATAAATTTCTTGAAAATTTTCAAAAAGTGAACTTGGAGCAATGCATCTCTGTTTTAGAGACATTTCTCGATTCATAGCATATTGAAATTTTCTTCTCGATAGACTAACCATGGGGGAAAGTCTGATTCAAAAAATATACCTTTCATGCCGCCTTGCATTTTAGCAGGTGGTGTATGTTGAACAATTTTAGTGCCAGCTGAAAGTACGTGTAATTTTCCATGACGTTCTAAATCAAATATTGTACTTTCATCGATACTCTCAATGGGCTCCTAAAAATAAAAATAAAGAAAAAGATTAAATCTCCTCATGGAAAAATCTTAAGAAACATCAAAAAATGACAATCAGTACGTCAATGAAAAGTTAATCATCGGAGATTTATTTTTTCTTACCTTCATCTGTGGTATTGATTCTCCAGTTAACATTGACTCATCAACAATACATTGACCGCGTAATAGTAACATATCGCAAGGTAATGGATTATTCTCATTATTTCGTAGAACGGAACATAGATCACCTGGTAATATACCTGTTGTATCGATTTTAACCCATTTTCGTTGACGATAAACACTTATTTTATATGGCTGATTACCCATTTGACGAATCATTGCCATATTTCGTTTTTGTTGTTGAACTAAAGTTATTTCGAATACGATTAACATAAATAATGTTAATAGGCTGTAGTACCTATAAAAAGAGAAAAAAATTAACGTATTTTACTAGATCTCATAAAAGAAAACTCGAAATATTCAATTTAACCTCATATACATTTTAAAAACCTGCAGAAATTCTTGTATTAGTGCCCATTGTATGAATGTCAGAAATCAGTAATCTAACAGAAATAGTGTCCTCAAGAACTGAAGCATACATTAAAGAATGTTTTATTATTATTACAATTGATTATGTTTCGATCCAGATTCACTGTTAAGTCTCCTGTATAACTGATTTTATTTCTAATTAGTAAGAGCCACAAAAAATTGATAAGAAATAGTCATTATGTATAAGCAAAAACCAGAACTACAATAAAGCCTATGGACGTATCATTGTCTTTCTAGGCTAAGAAAATGAAAATATGCAAATAGGAAGAGTGCATTGATGAAACACAACAATATTTTTTTCATTCTTTTTTACTTAGATATGCATGATTTGTGAAGTACTCGAGAGCTAAATAAATCCCACTTGAGACATTTACTTCAATCAATAGTGCCAGAGTTTAATTTACATCTCTACTACTAAAGATGTCCTTGCAACTACTCATCAGGTCAATGCTGAGAGTTGGATTCAATTTTACAACAGTTCTCAGTCAAAATGGGTTAATAATCGTTCTTTTCGATCATTCTTTTTCTGAAGACCGTCGTTAGATTCATCATAGAACTGTTTTACAATTTGAAAAAAAAATAGAAAAAAACAGTATCTTCTATTTTCAGATCATACTTAAGGAAATAAATCTCCTCATATCGAATCATGATCGGAGTGGTGCATGTAGAATCATCATTATGATAGAAAATATTATTTCAAATTTAAACAAAAAAAAAGTAGAATGACTTACCAATATTCATCTAAACACCAAAGTAAAACACAAAATACTTGAAAGACAAAAAATGGTGCTGTAGCTCGTTCAATAAATAGATCAACAAAATTCGGTATATCAATAAACATTCTAAAAGAAAAGAAGTTAGACAAAAAATTGCATTCATTTATTTTTTCTTACTCATTTTGTCCAAAATTCCATACTCCTTGATCCAGTTCGTCTTGCGTTTGATAACCTTTTGATTGAAGGTATGATGAAAATGAATTTGATAATGGATAATCAATTGTTTGAAAAGTTTTCTTTTCACTTTCATCATAGATATAGCGACATTTTTGAAATACAAACCATGCATGGTTGCGTTGATCATGAGGATTCTAACAATAAGGAGTTTTAAAAAGTAAAATATTTTATAAAAATCGATTTTCTTACTTTTCCATGACATAAAGGTACTACTTCTGGATAACCATTATTAGCAGTTGGTTTCACTACAACTAATTCTGCTTTCCATGGACTTTTTTCCTTGAAAATTAAAATTATTTTCAAGATGGAAATTATTGAAAAAAAAGAAAGCATCTTACAGGGGTACATTGCATGAAAGCACGTATTGGAACAAACCAATAACAGAAAAGACAAGTTATGATTTGTAATATTGCAATGATAACAGTGATAATCATTCCTAATTCTGGATAATCTCCAAGACCAAAGTGAAATGTCCATATTAAAAACCAAAGAATGTAAAGAAAAAAAAACGGTCCTATATTTAAATGTAATAGATAATTTTTTGAACAATATAGCGATATTGAATGAATATCATCATTATATGGAACAGATCCAATAACATTCGGTTTTCGAGGCGTTGAGATTGAATTCTATGATTAAGATTAGAAATTATTAGAAATATTGAATATAAATATTGTTTTATTTTACCGTCATTATAAAAAATTTTACTACTTTAATCGTATCATACTAATGATAGTGAATATATGATGGAGGATTTGACCGTTTATAACGGGCGAAACGTATTATTTTGAATGGTTCAAATATTGAAAACCAATAAGTGGTCGTGCTTGTTGTGATATAGAGCCTCCATTAATTTAAACAGCGACCTCTTTCATATGTATATTATTTTCATATTCATTCAACTTATTTTATATTTTATAACACTCAAGAGCTCTCAAGAGTCATGCATATTTCTTTTTTGATGTGTTTGTTAATTTTTTTCCTATTCAAGACATCTTTAATGATCATCAATTTCAGGTGGGCATTCTCACTAAAAAGTTAACGAAAGTATGTGTAGCAGCAGAAAAATCTACAATCTTAGGATTTAGTAAACTGACTATCACTAATGTTCTTTCTGGTAGGTTATCATTTGCCCCAAATTGAAATCCCCAAATCAAATCCCCATTTGAGGATGATAAAACAATTCTGGTAACCAAATCGGGATTTTAACCTTTTCGTGGCCATGGAGTTCACCGGTGAACCACACTATATTTTAACAGGAAGTTGAATAGAGAAATAATTTTCTTTCGTTCATTCTTAGGCGGGAGGTTAAGTGTAATGGTGTGGATGTTGGTGTGTGGGTGTGAGACTTGCATGCGGAATACAGATACCCACACCCTCAAGAAAGTATACGAAGAACAGAAAAATATAGTAAATTTTTCATACACGTCACCAGAACGAAATTGAAGAAAAACAGAGTATACAACTGTGTTTAATGATATCATATAACACTGATCCCAGTGAGAGGACAGAAAGAGGTCATAATACCATCTAACAGAGCCGAAAAAAAATGTTAACAAAAGAATGTAAAAGAAAATAATT
>OENM01001048.1:17399-46823 GCA_900239745.1 Rotaria magnacalcarata | reverse complement strand
GATCGTAATACGGCCAAATACGGCGATTTACCGTCGTATACGGCAGAATACGGCCCGTATTTCACCGTATACGGACGTCGTAAAGCTCGTCCTGGGGGACAATCAAATCTCTTCACTTGTGTTTTTTTTGTTGTCGATTAAAGCTACTTGTGTTCGACGTTCTTAATGTTCATTTTTGTATTGATGTAAAACAAAAGATAAAAACAATAAATAGAAATGATTCTCTTATTGATATACAAACGAATAGTGTTTCATTATGGTCTGATTATGTGGAAGTGGTTGACAAAACACCGGCATCTCGCTAAGTACAAAGAAATAAATAGACAAGCAAAATATTTCACTTATCTATTGATTTCATGATTTTATTTAGAAACTGTGAAAGGACGATTTTTTGAGAAATTTCGTTTGGTTGGTGAGCATTTTACAACCAATTTCTTTTATCAGACTTATTCAAAAAGCTTTCAAAACGAATCCAAGATTGTTAGAGATCTGTTTCTAAAACAATCGCATCTTATAAAAACAACATTTGGTAAACTTTCGTTTCTCTGCAAATAATTGGTCGTGTTTTCCATGAAGGTATTATTAATGTCAATGATGAAATATTTGATTTTCTATTAGTGGCAACTTTTTTCTCGAAAAACTTGTTTTCAAAAAGCAAACATCGTATAACTGCTTTAGGTTACCTATGTTGATAATTTCGATGCTTTATTCAATAATTTCCTGATGATAAACGTGTCAAAAAATTGTCAAGTATTTGAAGTAATAGTCTTACAAAGGATTAGATACGAAAAATTCTAGACAAAATATCGGCAGATATCATTCTTCTACTTCTAACATTTACGCTTTAAAGTCAACTTGACTGTCGCTTCCAGATCTTGTCAATTAAATTAATCATATATTATCAACAAAACGATTTTTATTTGATTACTGTCTTTGTCTTATGAAATAAAATAGTAATATTCTATAATTACAACCGTAGTTTCACCATAAAATATATGAAAGGTACTTTAGTGAGGTTTTATTAATTTTAATATAAAAATCATTCGAAGAAAGTATTGTTAAAACCTTTTGAGAAGAAAAGATTGACTGTTGATTATTGCTTAGAAAGAAAAATATATATTTTTTCGGGATTTAATTGAGAACATTAAATGAATCGATACGATTAGGACGAATTTCTCCAACGTATAACGAACGACCATTGACACTTAAAGCCAAATCGTGTGGATCACCAAATTTCTAAAAAGAAACGAAAAATATGAACTAGTCGTAAAGAGAATTAGAAGACAACAAACATCATTTGGTTCCCATGTAGTGATTAATTGGCCAAATGATTCAGGATGAACACTAAATGTAAAGCCCATAGCTCGACTTTGTCTAAGTCTACCACTAACTGCATAAAGACGATCTATTTAGAGAAAAATATTCATTAAAATAATATTAATAATTTCATAATAATTTTCAACACCACATTACTTTAAATGAATAAAAATAAAGTACCCTCATTTAATGTAAAAAAATGCTTATTTCAAGAAATAAAACTTTAGAAGATCTTGACAACATTGAGTTTATGTTTCATCAAAATATCCTTTTCTTCGAATCTTAATAAAAACATTTCACGTGAATTGTCAAGTTAGAAAAAGAAAAATACAAAAATAAATAAACCTGATTAACATTTGGTTTTAACTCTTCACAAAATAATCTTGCGCATAACGTTATAAATAATTAATTTCAGCATCATGTTTTTCATCACGACTAATCAAAGACACGATTTAAATGTATTAAATTTGTTAAACGGGAAATTATGTTTTGTTGTGCTGTTTTCACATTCAATTGGATTTGATGGACAAATATTTATTTAATTCATTGAATGTTGTTTTTTGTTGTTTGTTCCAAATCGATAGATAGTTTATTTATATTTAAGCGATGGAAATTGTATTTGTTAGTAAAAAGTAAAAAAAAAATACACTGATTAATAATAAAATAAGCAGTTACGACGTCTACTGAAATGTTTGTAAAGCGATCCAACTAGGCAATAAAAAAATCATCATTCTAAGTTAAAACTCGTTTGATTTTCCTTTTTTCCCGTTAGGTTGAAAAAAAAGAACATCGGGTTAACTGATTCGTATTTATATGCATTTTACAATGCATAAGCGGCACGGCATGCGGTTCTTTTTGTGCGGCGATACAAGCAAGGCTATCAACTGTATCCCATTTAAGTTGTTAATTCTGCTATACAATTAACTAATGTTCCAATGAAAATAACCTATGTTTTTCACAATAGTTTCTCCTTTTTATAAAGTCATCTATAATCCAATGTCCTCAAAATCGCGATAAAAATAGTTGTATGTTTTTTTTCTGTAGAGAATTGAATAGAGAATCTTTCGACAGAAAGAGTAGTCTGGTTAATGGAAGAGAACAGATTTTGATAATACTAATAGCGTAACTCATCCTAGGTGACGTGTTTTGTCTATCTCATTGTGTTACTTCTATGAGGATATATTTGCTGTTTGATGTTTATACAGAAATAGAAAACTAAAATATGCAAATGAGCAGATCGATTGTAGAAAATCAAACAATTCAGATTATTTCTCTTTTAGGTCTGTCTTTTTTATGAGCGCCAACTGCTTCAGTCTGCATGGAAAATAATGATCGTACAAGCTAATGTTATTTTTCCTTTTCTAATAGGAAATTGTTTTAAAGTTTAAAAAATGTTTAACATTTTATTTTTAAAATTTGATTAAAAAAACAAATGATCAGTATATATGTTGTTATTTTCCTTAAATAATTTCAATTCTAATGATGGAAGGTCGATCAATGTTATCATTCAAACAATAGTTTCCTAAATAAAATTGAATATCTTGATAGTCATTTGAAATCAGTTCTTTATGTTTTTTATCAATAACTACAAATAAATTGAATTGAATATCATTTGTTAATTGTGATGAAAATAATCGACGAACGAATGTTTTCAATTTTGCTATTGTCATTGATGATGGAATTTTCTTTTCGATCTTTGTTTCATTTTCATCACCAAATTCAAAAATTATTCTTAATAAATCAGATCGAATACATAGACCTTTTTTTGATTGCTAAATGAAGAAAAGAGACAAATTTATCATTATTATTTCACCTTCGAGTTAAAATTAAACTATTGAAAAGACTATAGTTATCGGATATATCAAATCAATTTTTTTTCTCCATACGATGTGCTTTTGATAAATCAAAGTGAACAATAGAAAGAATTAAATTCAAGTTGATCTATGAAAAAACTTTGAATATTCAATATCTCAGAATAGAACAATACTAAGATAACTACAACTTCCTCAATGAGTTTATTTTATTTAGCAATTGTGTTTTGAAGATTTTGAAACGGTGAAAGTCAAAAATCAATTTTCTAATTTTTTGAAATGTCAACTATAATATCCATGTCACAAGAATGAATACTTATGATGATGACATTTCTTTGTTCAACGAGTTTTCGGATCGCAACAAATATTCTAGAATGAATTCCACGATGAAATCTATTCTCTCGTTTAATTATTTTATTCATTTTTTTTAATGATTCACAAAGAATTTTGTTTTACATGAACAATGATTGAACACTGAAAAAGAAACCTTTTTAGAATTATTGCGATTATTCAAACGAATTGAAATAAAATAATCAAATTATTGATCACTAGAAGAAAAGTTTTTAACTGATTGAATGAAAACGAGAAAAGCAAAAGAAATATCGATTGAAGTAAACGAATAGAGATATTTTTCTGTTTGAACATTACTAATATCTAACCTGATTAACAATTGGTTTTAAAGGTTCACCATGTTTTTCTATTAATAATTGATACTGTCTATGTTCATTAATAAAATCTAATTTTTTATCGAAATAATCTTGTGCGTAACTTTGTAAATAATCAATTTCAGCTCCCCGTCTTTCATCACGACTAATCGAAACACGATTTAAATGTGTTAAATTAGGTAAACGAGCTATTATCATTTGTTTAGCTGTTTCATTTTCAATTTGGTTTAATCCATAGATTGGATTTCGAAGAATACTGAATGACATTAATGATTTGATACGAGATAATTCATTTATCGATGAATATAAACATATTTTATTGTCGGACATATAAAGATATTTTAATGATGGAAATAATTCAATTGAATCATCTGAAATTTTTTGAAAGAGCCTCTTTTCAGAATATAAAAAGCAAAAGGTTCAAACCTTGATTTATTAATTTAATGGTTTCAATTCCACAATTATTAATAATTAATTCTTGAAGATGTTTTAATATTCCTAAACGATTAATAAAAGGATCCCAATGTATTAATGTTGGATTATCTGATAATGATAAATTCGTTAGATTTTTAATTCGTTCAACAAATATTTCTGATATAAAAGATAATCGATTTAAATCTAAATGAATATTAATTAAATTTGGAAAATATTTGAAAATATTTTCATATAAATCACAATCATTATCTGTATCAATTAAAATAAATTCTTTTAAAAATATAAATTCATTTGATGGATTCAAATCTAATTTCATTCGAGAATTACTAACATTTATTATTTCTAATCGAGGAAAATATGTTTCTAATATAATCCATAATTGAGACCAATTTGTAATTAAATTTTGTCGAATATTAAGTTCTTTTATTTGATTGAGATTTTTATAAATTTGATGATTATCATCGAATTCATTAACCCATTGACATGATAAATCGATTCGAATTAATGACGATAAATCGAGAACGTAATCGGAATATTGTTTACCTAAATTTATATTTATTTAAATATAATTTGATCTAAATCTTTCTGAAGTATAGATGCATAATTTTTGAAAGAAAAATCAATATAATCAATACTTTTAACACTGCTTATTAAACAACTTGTCGTATTCTTTAGAAGTTTGATTACTAAGAGATACATTTATTTAGATTATTACTCGGTGAATAGACAATTTTATCAGAGTAATATATGCCACAAAATAATTCTTTATCATATATTCGATGTAGAGAATTCGATATTTCTCTAAAGAAAATCATGAAATATCTTATTTGTATTCAATGATTCTGGCTTAGCTGAAAAATAAAAAGATTATAAATCTGAATAAACTATTGATATTTGTGTAAATAAAGCATTTCTTAAATATCCAGTGTTTTTTAAATCGAGTCATTCATGAGTGAAAACGGAAAATCTCCAGTGATAATCATTTTTTCTAATATTTTAATAGCTTCAGAAGGAAATTCTAGGGTTCAATTCATGAACATCAACAGAAATAACTTAACAATATCAGTTTTAAAACTTCGCCGACAGATCAGTCTTAATCGTTACAACTTATTGAAATTGAGAAAGCTTCAAGTTCTTTGTTTTTATTCCTATCCCGAAATAGGAATATCGAAGTAGTCCAAAGTAGATAAGGCATGTAGACAATGCAATTCTACTATATTTTTATCTCTTAGAATAAGAATAATTAAAATATTTGAAGTTTTCACTATTGATAATTTTTGTCTTACAATGGAAGGTTGGGAACTGTTAAGCAGTAAAACTGACGTTGTTCCGGGGAAATGACCACTCTCATCGAGAAACTAACGTATTTAAAAGATGAGCTGCCCATGGCTTACCTGGACAGAGATATTCGATTTTTCAGTATGCTTTCTCTGCAGGACCTTACTTTCGAAGCAAAATCAAATTTTTGAATTTCGATCTGAAACTTTGTAAACATGAAAACCTCAATGAGACTAGTTCACAGAAAAAATTTCAGCATTTTTCGACAAATCCTCTTCGAGATGTCCATCTCTGAAAATATTGGCGTTTTTCTAAAGAAGTTGCATATCTTGCGAATTTCGTATCTCAATGAAAGATTGTTTAAAAATGCTGAAATTTGTTTTATGTGCTAGCCTCATTGAGATTTTCATGTTTACAAAGTTTCAGGTCGAAATTCAAAAATTTGATTTTGCTTCGAAAGTAAGGTCCTGCAGAGAAAGCTTACTGAAAAATCGAATATCTCTGTCCAGGTAAGCCATGGGCAGCTCATCTTTTAAATACGTTAGTTTCTCGATGAGAGTGATCATTTCCCCGGAACAACGTCAATTTTACTGCTAAACAGTTCACAACCTTCCATTGTTAGATCAAAAGTAGAAATTAAATTTAAGGCTGATTACAAATCTTACTGAACATATTCAATCAATAGATATTAAAGAGATTCAGGTTCAGAATTTAGTATTTTTAATTCGTTTAAAACTAATGTACAAATTCGTGTCCCTAGAATTTTATTTTCTGATTAAACAAAAAAAAAACGAGAAGATGCTTCTCAATTTGAAAATAACTAAAAGGCCTAAGCAATCTATTTCATATGCATGTAACTCATCAGAAAAATTCTTCATTTAATTCTTTGGTTTCTGTTTTCGATGAACTGTCAACAAGATATAATAAAATACAAACCGAAAAGTGAATAATTAATATCATCATTGATATAATCATTTGAAAATGATTTAATATATTGCTTTTGAATAGCTTGAGTAAAAGAATTTCCAAATTGTATTCTTTGTCGTCGAATAAAAGATCCATTTGATGGATTTTTTGTTTTATAATAAAATTTTCCATTATATGTTCCATTATGTTTTCCTTGTTGATTCCACCATTCAATGCCAATCCATTCACCTGGATGATTATCAACTAAACCAAAATAGCATAGTGTTGCTGGATGTTTTCCATCAACTAATATATGATCACCGATTTTCATCTAAAATAATAAACAAAAAAAATAGTTCTCTTTATTTAAATATCTTCATCAATATTAGCTAAATCGAATTTTTCATCAAAATTTTTGTCTTGTTTATTAATATTTATTTTTTGTTTTTGTCTTTTAAATGGTTGATTAAATGCTTGATATAATCGTTGTGCTTTTAATGTTCCTAAACCAGGGCCAGCAGACAATTGTTCATTTGATGAACTGAGAATTTTCTATAATGAACCAAATGCATGTAATAATGTTTGACCATCAATTTTATTTATTGATTTAACCTTAAGAATTTTATTTATTTAATATGAGAAAATCATTTGATTGATATTGTTACAAATCCATTAAACTTTCAGCTGATTTTCCTTCCATTATTTTATATGTTTCTAAATATTTTGCTGATTCTTCATCATTTCAACTGATAAGAAGTGTGAGTTCATAAATGATTGAAAGACATGCAAGTTCTATTAATGATTTTTTTTAAGACGTTCACACACATAATTTGGATTTAACTGATGATAACGAAGAGACAAATACAATGCACATGAACTACGACTCATCGAATAATCAGCACCACTTAATATCATATCTGAATATTCTCATTTAACTTGATGAATATGTTTTAATAAAGGATTTTCTCGTTGACGAGAATGAACCAAAAAGGATGAAGGAGTAGAAGTTGATGTTGCTTTTATGAAATGAAAAGTTATAGTTTGTGTCGTTCTTTCTGAAATTTACTTGAAGAATCTGTTTTAGAAGTAGAACTTGGTAATGATGAATTCATTTTATTGATTAATGATGACCCTGGTCAAACTTTTTTTTGCAAGCGCATGCAATTGTTCACTTTCTTGATCAAGAAAGTCAAGAACTATGGACACATCTTGAGCTCAAGTCTTGGCAAGCGCATGAATAAAAAAGTTCGACTAGAGGAATCATCTTTTTTAAAAATTTTCTAGGGTACAAATAAATTCAATGATTCTGTTTGATTATGATCATTATCATCAAGATCTTGCCCAATATATGAACGAGTTGACATTTTCATATTGTTTTCTTATTATGATTATTCCAGAGGTCACCACGTATAGTCACGTTCATTGGACATTGATTAGACTAAATTTGTATGTATTGTCTTCTCTATCATTGTTCGAGAACAATGGATGATGGATTGAATATAAACTGTCGTATAATACAGGGCGTGCTGATACAATACACGTAGCTCTCATTGCTTTTTTAGTTTTCCCCTTTAAAAATATTACTACTTTTTACGTTTTAGATGAGACGAACAATTCGTGATTTACTCGAACCTCATTGTGATGTTCTTATCAAAGATGGAAATAGTAAATGTGTTTCATCGGTTGTTAAAAAACGATTGTACAAAATGCAGGATCAAGTGCACCGTTCTTCTCATCCAACTATGAATGGTACTAGACCGATGGCAATCTTATTTTTCTTCATGGATGGATGTAAGTAAACTACTTCTGATTCTATGAAGCATTCTTGAAATTTAGCGACGCATGTACTGCTTAATTCGACTTTAGTATCCAAATTTATGAGTGTCTCTGTATAGAATTTTCCTTTAAAAGAGTTTTAATTATCCAATGAACTTGTGTTTTATCAATTTTTTATTTTCTTAGATGTCGATACGGTTCAAATACATCGACAAGCAAAGCGAGCAATGAAATCGCCAAGTATTACTTCAGCATCACATAGTGAGAAACTCAACAGATGACTGTTGCACAAAATTTTTCTTGACACGCTTCAACTGCAACTTGCACTTTTTTAGGTTTAATCGCTAGCCCGCTAGATCAATTTCAACAGTAATTAGCCTCTTATATATGCAACGAATGAATGTTTTTCTTTTAATGTTTCAGGCTCACAGTTAATGATCGACCTATTTCACCTACAGATTATACAATATCAGTATCTTCACCCATATCTGTTACACATTCACCATTCAACGCGTTCCTTGGATTTTCTATGCCGCCTAATCATGATGCAGCCGTAGTCAGTACTAGAAATCATCCAACAACGCAACTTTGCTTTTCTGATTATTCGATATGTGTAAGTCAAATGCATCTACATTTTGATCGTTAATATTTGTTTTTGTCAAATTTTCTTTAGAGCAATGAAGAAGAGGAGCCACAATGGTTATGTCTGTTGCGAGAAAAACAGGAAAAAATGTTAGCTTCTTGGGAGAAAAGAATGGAAAAAAGGAGAGAAGATATGATACAACGATGGGAAAACAAAGTGAAGAAACAACGAGAAGAGTTGACCGAAAAATTTCAGGAACAGATCAACGAACAAATGCGACTAAATTTAATAAAAAATAAAGGGTAAGTGCATGTTCTAGCTGGAACCTTCACGTCTCCTATCTTTATTATAGAAAAAAATCACCAACAAATGGAAAAAAGGCAATAAAGCGAATTATTAAATAATTTTTTTGTTATGTGAATGTTCTATCTGTGTTTTGAGTACATTCCGTGTATAGAAAAACCGGTTGTATTGATTTTTTTAAAATTAATTCGTAATTTTTACAATTAAAATGAAATGTAGCAGACAAAGAAAAACTAATGTTTTCGTTTTAAATGGGACGCAAAGATCTAGTTTCTTCAATGAGTATTGAATCGTTAAGTTCAAAATAAAATTCCTATACGAATCGAAAAAAAACATTAAATTGAATGATCTCCGTCATTTTGAAAGTAGAAGGAGAAGATCTTGTGTTGCTGCTTTATTTTCATTAATATTTTGGTTATTTAAAATAGGTGAACTATAGCATAAAAAACTAAACTTCTGTTATTTAGTTTAAAAGAGGTTCCTCTATTTCGATATATGGTACGGATGTTTTTCCTTCTTTCTGAAGCGTTAAATAGTACGCTTGCATGAACAATATTCTTATGGAATTTTCCTGAAATGTCGTCTTATATTTCTAAATAAATTCTGTTTGGATGATCAATTATTGAAAGTTTTGAATGTGATAATCTTTTTGTTTTAAATGTGATATTTCTGAGGAGATAGAAAACGACTTACGATCAGCATAAGAGCGATATAGTTTTTAAATCAATGGGAAACGAAATTAAATATTTTTCTAAACACCTAGTGAACTATTTTTTAGAAAGTTGTCTTTTTGAATTCTATTTAGAATAAATCTAACAGTGATGTTTTATTTGTCGTTTTTGCTTATTACGATAATTCATTTATGTTGCTAGATAACTTTTTTCTTTCAAATCAGTAGAAATTATCCACTAAAGCACAAAATATATCATTATAAATATGCAACAAAGATACCATTGAAAAATTTACTGGCGAACGTCACGAAAAAAATTTTACTTTGAGCTTATTAATTCAAAATTGAAATGAATTTGAGAAGTTTCCTATAAATTATAACTGTTAGTACTAGTTCACTCTTTAAATAGTGTCCATCTTCTCACACAGAGCTCTATCTGTAAATCATATCCGTACTTTGTTTAAAGTGAAGTACTAATAGTACTGCTTCACTCCTAAAAGTTATTTTCTCGTGAATTAATGGTTAGTTTCATAATTTCACTGTCGAGGCGAAACTATGTCTGTTAAAATACATCCAGCGCTTGTAAAATCAAAAATTTAGATGTTTATTGAAATATTAATTCTGAAAGTTTACCTTCTGGTTAGTGAACTCACGAACGATATTTCACGCTTCGAATTGAATTTTTCAAGAAAATTTCAAACACCCATTAGACAGAAAAGATAGTTATGAAAAAACAAAGATGATTTAAGAATCTTCTATATACAAGACGGTAGTTGAAATCAACAAATATATGCATAACATAGATTTTTTTAATCGGTCTATATTTGCTTAACAATAAAAAAAATCAAATCTTTCATAATAGTTTGCAAAGTTCGAATTAAAACTTGAGAATCACAACGAAAATAAAAAATAAACCTTCGCCTGCACACAATTTTCAATGAATATTGAATCTTTTTAACTAATTTGGTAATATGTTTGCTTCACGAGTGTACGGGTTCCTATCACTGCTGTTTAACTTGCCAATAGGTACGAATAATCATTTTTTATTTCTATCTCATCACTGTGATGAGTTTTCTTATATCTAACAATCATTGTTTAACAAAGATTCTTTGCAACAGAATAACTTATTCTAATTGATTTAAGTTTATTTTAATCTAAAAGAAAAGTTTTCCTTCACTAATAGCAAATCTAATGATAGGAGATATAGACAAATTTAATTGTTTTTTTCGCTTATCAAATACTAAATTATCTATGTCGCCCTAAGTACATTAAAATTTATTAGATTTCATATGCAATCAAGCTGTTTTCAAACTATTCTAAAGAAATGCTTCAATAAATTCATTAGTCATCTTCTATCAATTTAACGGTAGGAAGTTTTGTTCTCGATGAAAATACTATTTTTTTAAAATTATTCTCGTTAATAAAGATATTATAATCTATTTTCATCGTTTTCGTTTTACTTTTAAAATTATTTCGAGCTAAATAGAATATCAATATGAAGAAAGACTAGTTTACTTTATCGAAATATGAAAAACACAGCAAAAACATAATTCCTATAGATTATTTTACATGCGTATGAAACGATAATACTTATTCCTTATCAACAACATTCAATTAAAATAATAATGAAACAAAATATTCTTTTTCAAAAATATTTTACATGCATCTCTGTTGGCCGAATTTATTTTGATTCTATTCGAAGAAATTTTTATAAGGAAAGAAAAGAAGGATTTGATTTAATTAATGGTTTCAACTAAACTTCTTAAAAAAGATTTGTTCAATCTTCTAAATTATCAAATACAAACCGAAAAGTGAATAATTAATATCATCATTGATATAATCATTTGAAAATGATTTAATATGTTGCTTTTGAATAGCTTGAGTAAAAGAATTTCCAAATTGTATTCTTTGTCGTCGAATAAAAAATCCATTTGATGAATTTTTTGTTTTATAATAAAATTTTCCATTATTCGTTCCATTATGTTTTCCTTGTTGATTCCACCATTCAATGCCAATCCATTCACCTGGATGATTATCAACTAAACCAAAATAGCATAGTGTTACTGGATGTTTTCCATCAACTAATATATGATCACCGATTTTCATCTAAAATAATAAACAAAAAAAATAGTTCTCTTTATTTAAATATCTTCATCAATATTAGCTAAATCGAATTTTTCATCAAAAATTTTGTCTTCTTTATTAATATTTATTTTTTGTTTTTGTCTTTTAAATGGTTGATTAAATGCTTGATATAATCGTTGTGCTTTTAATGTTCCTAAACCAGGACAAACAGATAATTGTTCATTTGATGAATTGAGAATTTTTTCTAATGAACCAAATGCATGTAATAATGTTTGACCATCAGTTTTATTTATTGATTTAACCTTAAAAAGTCAATTTATCTAATATTAACAAATAATAATAAAATATAAAACCTCTGTTATCATATCAATATATTTAGTGAGAAAATCATTTGATTGATATTGTTGTAAATCCATTAAACTTTCAGCTGATTTTCCTTCCATTATTTTATATGTTTCTAAATATTTTGCTGATTCTTCATCGTTCCAACTGATAAGAAGTGTGAGTTCATAGATGATTGAAAGACGTGCAAGTTCTTTTAATGATTGGGATGGATCATTAACATCACATTGAACAAGTAAAAGTTTTAGTTGATATGGCAATTTTGTTGTTTTAAGGCGTTCATAAATATAATTTGGATTTAACTGATGATAACGAAGAGATAAATACAATGCACACGAGCTACGACTCATGGAATAATCGGCACCACCTAATATCATATCTGAATATTCCCATTTAACTTGACGAATATGTTTTAATAAAGGATTTCCTCGTTGACGGGAATGAACTAAAAGTGATGACGATGATGGAATTGATGGTGATGGACGAACAGATGATGCTTTTATAAAAAAAATATAAACAGTAGTTATTGTTGTTCTAATTGAAAAACTGAAAATTTACTTGAAGAATCAGTTTCAGGAATAGGATTTGATGGATTTGATTCATATGAATATGTTTCATTGGTTTTTGATAAATCATCAATTTTCATTCTTTTGGAAAATAAATTTAATGATTCTCTTTGATTACTGTTATCATCATTATCATCATCATCGCCAAGATCTGGTATAACATAAGAATGCGTTGCCATTGTCAAAATGATTTCAGATTTTTTGGAGAAAGTCGATGAAATAGTTTCCCGCTGACGTTGACAGTAGTGAACCCATTGATTCACATTTTTGCGACTCACATCATAGGACCACATCCGGCCTATTGAGTAATTCTAGTGGGCGCCATATATTGTGTAATACATGACATTTTCTCACTCAAGATAATCAAAGTGACAGTTGGATTCAATTCGATCCTATCGAGATTTCAATGCCCTTGTTGACTTTTCTCTCAGAAATTCTCAGACAGTTTCGTCTCATACATTAACTCGGCCAGGCAGTAATAATTTAGAAGATAAAATTCTTATCATATTTACTGAGTATTACCTATATAGTAGTTTTGCATAATCTTATTTAGGTCTTCTTCATTCCCCTCCATAATATTTGATATTTTTCAGTGTAGATATATTATAACAAAAATATATGAATTTGAGATAAAATCTTTGATTTATCGAATAATGACGTTTGTTGAGAATATAAAAGAATGTTCATCCATACCTATTTATAATGTTATCAATCGAAACATTTCTCATGAACCACTGGGTTCTTTGAAGCAATAATTAACAACAATCATCAATAAACAAAATACATTGAAAAGTAGGTTACGTTCAACCGTAAAAATAGCTTCAAATGCATTAGAACTATCAATTTGTCTGCATATGTAAACTAAATGTTAAAGTTTGAATTCCATTCCTTCCATTCTCTGAAAAACAATATCCAACATTGCGTCGTTGATTAACATTGAAACAATGAGAATTCATTTATAAAAGAATTGATTCAGTAAAAGTTTTATTAGATTCAAATTTTTACTATTAACAAAAGGGTCCAATAGTTGCATCGTTTAAAAGTATTTAAAAACCCAAAACTCTGTAGTATACTTTCGAGAAGAAATGTGATAGTAACGTAGGGTTGGGTCATTTGCATTAGTTTAAAAATAAAGTTTTTTTCATTTGGCACTTAATACATTAACATCAAGTGATTAAGTGATTCCATTCGTTTTAATATCAATGCTAAGTGAAACAACTAACTTGATTAGGAGAACGAAGGAAAATATTTGTTAAATCCAATTATAGTTTTTGTAGTTCTTCTAGAATAAATTATTATTATTTTAAAAATACTCTTGTTTTGCGATTGATAGATACTGCATCAATATTATGGTCTCACTTTTTTTCTTTTTCTTCAACAAATAATACAAATTATTCGATCCTTCGAACTCTTCCACTAATAACGAGATTTTGACTTATCTAATCTGAAATTCGAGTATTTCGAAGTTATTTTGTTTTGAATTACTTTCAGTATTCATAAGAAGAAGCGAACATATTTTCAGCAGCCTTTTCTAGAACTTCATTGACAAATATACATATTTGATACATTGATAGTTTAGAAGAAAAAATGACTTTTCGATTGGTTTTCTTTATTAAAAAGATAATTGAAATCTTGTCGACATTAATATCAAGGAAATAAACTATTTCTCAGTTGAGAATTGCTCTTAGAAAAACATTTGTCTTGCTGTTTAATTATTCGATGGCCAAATAAATCGTAACGACGTTCGATTAAAAAATTCAACAACTCCATTAATACGAATTCGATTCTCATAATCATTAACTAATTGAACATACTCAAAACCACTATTGATAAATAATGAATTACTATTTTTATCTTGAATTTGCCCATAAACAAATAGGAACTCTTTTATAGCAAGGAGCTATCGTTTTTTTTCAATAACGCGGTAGCGTAAAACTATTATACTATGTATCGTTTTCCCGATCCAAACTGAAGCAAACTTGTTTCGTAGGTCACTAACGATCAACTAAATGGAAGATAACAAAAATATAAAAATATTTATTGCGAAGTCTTCACAGACTTATTCTCACAATCCTGAAACGATGAATATGCAGACCGTATATTGCTACTCAGTATATCCGCATACTTATTAGTTGAACATAAATGTCGTATTTCTTGACACAAAAGTTACATTATGGAGTTTTATCAAAGGTAACATGAAGTATTCGGTAGTGTGACACCGAATGTGCACTTTTATTGCATATCACCTGAACAACAATCATGCTAAGTGGTAGTTGAGTAAAGGAAAACTCGAAAGAAAATAACACTAGCACAACTCAAAGTCTTCAACATAGTAGTAACTGTCAAGAGAATCCGGTTAATTACTTCAGTTCGCTCGATCGAATTAAGCAAAAAAAGTTTCACTCTACTCGTTTATCTGATCAATAAAATATACATTGAAAGGTATTTGTTTGTCACAACATTTCGATATTCTAGCGCCTGCATCGGCGATTGACACTTATTTCAAATCAAAATGTTTATAAAAAAAATTCAAGAAAGATTTACGAGCAACGCAAATGAATATATTTTTAGCATCTAGCAATAATGTAAGAGAACATGAAAAAACACTCACAAAGAGAAATTTACGTTTTTGAAATAATTTGTTGAATGGAGTCCAGAACTTGAAATATTAGAGCACGATCATCAGCAATCAACAAAGATAAGCCATGACGTTTTTTATTGTTTTCAATTACTGTGAATTTTTTTATTTGAGTATGCTCCATTGGTTCGACTCCATTTGCAATACTATCAAGAAGCGCATCAGAGAACTTGTGCGAATAAAAGTACACATCAAAACCAGATACACGAATCATAAATATTATTAACTATAAAGAGAAAATAATGTTCAAATTATTAATGATAATTAAACACTAACATCTGATATGCATGACGTATTTATCATTTGAAATTCACGTGCGTTTGGATCATTTGTTGGTGGTTCACTTATTGCTCGACGTGGATCATTCTAAATACCAAACATATTTTTTGCTTTCTTCTTAATTATTGATCTCCTACTTGAGCAATTAGTTTTTGGTTGTACATTGCAGCAGCAATGGCTTCTGCAACTAATTGTGGTTCGCCACTTTCATCTATACCCATAGTTGCATCAACCTTTTTATCCTATTGGAATGATGACAAATCAATAAAATAAAAAGTCAAAACTATATCATACCTCCACAAGTGCTAAACGAATCATAGTTTTTAAATTAAAAACTGTTAGGTCAGCATCAGCACATACCGGTTTTTTGGACATTTGAAATTTCAATCTGTTTCGAGATCTTCAAAAATAAAGAAATGTTGAAATGAAGCAGTGTGAAAAATGATGCAAACACAGTAATTAAATCGCCATCATTAAAACCCAAGGCATTAAATAGAACGATAACCATATCATCAATTGACGCTTCCATATTGCCAAAACAACGAATTGTAGTCAGATATAAATGTTTAGCTAACCATGAAGCTTGACTGTCGGATGGAAACTTGTCTTTTAGTAAATTTTCAAGCGATATTATGGAGCAAGCATCAGCAAAACGTATTGCACGATCTAAAGAAAACACATAAGATTCATTTTAGTCACAAAAATAACTAGTACATCAATGTCTCCAATAAAGATGTAGAATATCTCAGGAGTTTCTTCGATTTTCCTCACATTCACATCATTCAAAACAGCAGCATAACAAGATTACATGTACTTAAAAATATTTCTAAACTATGGATACTGTATTAGAACTAGCATTAGCATTAATTAATACTAATATCATTGCTATTTCATTAGTACTAACCATTTAACCTAATTCTTAAGCGTTATCATCATTAGACTTAGTCAATATTTTGATGTTAATATTAATTTAGTACTATTTTAATTAGATACTTATAATCTATGTAAGGTTTAAGGCTCCTACCTCGACATGATACCTTCACTTCTTCAAGAGCTATCAGATGGTCCTAATAGTAACTTTACAATGGCCTGAGCGTAGATACGAGACATGAGCACGGTTAGGGTCTTTCAAATTTTGAACCGAACTAAACCGAAAAAAAAAAGTTTATTATACTAGACAAATAAAATTATGTGATTTCAAGGGTACGCTCCCTCTTTTTGGGGTTTCTTGAGAACCGCTTATCTGGAAAAGTTGAGAATGTAAAGGTACGTCGACCTTAATGAGAGGAGCTAAAGTTGTCATAGCTCTAAAGTTTCTTGAGGTTGTCCTCAAGGGAATATTGGGAATACAATTACCAGAAGTGACCCTAGTTTTCGCCCTTGCTTCTCTTAGATGATACATTCGATCAAACTGAACATTTTTTTACAGGTAACAGACACTGTTTGGATGGATACTATTTTGGTTTCTTTTTAATTGATATGTGTTTCGCAGAAAAAAGCCAAAATATCGAAGGTACTGTTTACAAAGAATGTTTTTCTTTAATAGTTTTTCTTGTAAGAGCTGCCAAAAACAAGCAGAACAATTATTTTTGAAATACAAAAGTATCAATCTCAAATAGAGTTTATTATATGTGAAATTAGCTCCCATTTGATTCCACTTAATATGCCAGAGAATCGAGGGCAGTTCGGTACCGTTTTCCTCAAAAATTATTTTGAGAAAAGCGTGAAACAATATACAGGCTTCGCTATTTTGGTTATACGTATTCCATTTTTCTCTTCTTTTACACTTCAAGAAAATACTGAGGCCCAAAATTTAGTCAGTAAATAGACACTACTCGTGGCAATATCACGGTTACAAAAGTGTGCCCTTAATTCAAAATTTTCGTCTCTTTCCAAACGTTTTTCATCCATTCAATAAAAAAATATAATCGATTTATTTTCGACCTTTGTTTTTCTTCGAATGGATAAAGACGCATAAAAAGAAACACAAACATTTTTATTACTACTGTTGACATGTTTATATTGTTCTTGGCGTATACGTATTTACACTTATTCAGACTGTAAAAATTATACTAGGAACCGAGCTGAACCATATCCATCTCTGGTAGGTACTATTGATAAATTTTAGCTAATCTATTAACATGTCAGTAGCTTGTTTGAAAAATCATTTACAGTCGAGGCAGAATTAATTAATTATAGTACTATGTGATTATGTAGTTAAGTGTTTTTTATCTGTATGATTAAAAGATCGGGCACATTGTCTAGAACAGATTTCGTGTAATAATGGAAAAGACGCATGTTTTCTGAATTATGCATAGAAGTCAAGATATATTTATAAAGTAGAATTATAGAAAAATCACAGCAGATTCCTTTTGATCCTACAATGAAATATTGCTACTTTCAGCTTTCAAAATCGATTTCATAATATTCTATTATATTTTGATTTTATTGAGCTGTGTAGCTGCCTTTCTAGTCTTGTTCGACCATTAATTTGGCATATGCATGAGCGGGAAACAGCTTCGTATCACTTTAAAATGTATTATAAAAATATTTTTCATCCCATCTAATAACCATAAAAATGTAATCATATCGTACACTTAAAAACAGCTCGATTTTTACGCGTATGATAATGTTCCATTGACAAATATCAGCAATTAATGAGAAAGGAACCTATTGGCATCGGACGGCTGAATGTCGTTCGCTGACAAAATATGTTGAGAGCAACCAAAATTTTAACCTTCTTGTATGCCTAGTGTTCAAATATGCTTCGATAACTTAGCTATTTAATTGAATTGAATTCTCTGACATCGCCTTAGAACAGTTGAATTCATCTTTTGTGATATTTTGGGTACACGTTTTACCTATTGTCAAGAAAAACCTTCTGATAAAGTAAACCTTAACTTATTTCTTATTACAATTATGTCTGCAGATATTACTTAAACCTAAAAAACATTTTATCCAATCCTTTTTTATACGTTTTTCGAGCATTCGGTCTACATTATTATACTTTCAATCAGTGCAGACCGACTGTTCTCTTATGAACGTTATTCGATATACGTAGATGAACTTTTTCAAATTCTTTCTATTAAAAAAACCATGGAATGTTGTGGAAGATATGTCACAGATTGCCGTGATAATGACGAGTCAATATTCATTCAAAGAGTTCGCATAGGTCACAGGATTCTTTTAAATATTTGAAGTATAAACCGTCAGATCCCTATCTTGTGTATATTTCATTCCAAACAGACAACAAACCTTATGCCAAGGTAATCCCTCAGAAGTTACCAACAGCAACCGTGACAGTCTTTAAAAAGTTATTATATGGCTCCATGTGATGCCTCTTAAAAGTTACTATTAAGACCATCTGGTAACTTTTGAAAAAGTAACGGTATCATGCCAAGTTAGCAGTCCTAAATCTTATATAGATTATAAGTATTGAATTAAAATAATACAAAAGTAATGCTAACGTCAAAATACAAATTAATTCTAATGACAATAACGCTTAAGAATTAGGTTAAAGGGTTAGTACTAATAAAATAGCATTGGTGTTGGTATAAATTAATGCTAATGCTTTTGAATTAGCATCTTTTTATACTAATGCAAACTCGGCATCCCTATTCTAAATGATTGCCAATGGCAGTCAACAAAAGCAAACAAAAAATGCAGTTGTTTTGCGTCTTCATTCGAAACTTCATCTATGCATAAAAGGTATTTGAAAATAATTCGTCATTATTCGTCCGATTTATCGATAGAATAGAATAAGAATGCTGTGAAAAAAAATCATTGAATAAATTATTACCATACATCATGACATTGTTTTTTAAGATAAATACACACAGAAAATCTCACCAGATGTTGTTGGTGCTGTTTGAAATAGTAGTTCGTTCAATGTATAAACGAGTTGAAAGTTAATGGAATATGCTTCCAAAATACCAAAATTCCAGTTGCAGCCACTAGTTGGAGATGGTAAACTTCTTCGCATTTTCTTACTTGGTGAAGTAACAACTCCTTTTTCGAAAAAAACGATCAGATAAAAAAAGAAAAATGAAATAAATAATACAAAAGAAATTTACCTTTTTCTATTTGTATTTTCATGAGTTCCATGATACTCATGCGTTCTTGTTTAATCGATTCAATAACCTTGTTTAGAGCTGTCATTGCATCAATAATCTTCAATTCATCTTCCTTTGAACAAGCATTTGTAAGACGTTTTTCAAATTGATCTACTTGAGTTTCTTTCTTTTTTTCAGTTACTTGTAATTCATCTAGACGTTTGCTCATTTGTTCTGCAGTAAATATATCTGCCATTATGTAAGTTATATATGTATGCACTTGTGAAGGATGAGCGTATTTCGAAAATCGAGTTGACTGTTCTCCTCAAGAAATTCTTTGGATAGTTTTAGACAATATAAAATTGACGACCGATAGAATTAGATTAATTATGATGATGATGATGATGATGATGATGATAATAATAATAATAGTGATAGATGAAAATCTGCAACACACGAAAAACAAAATAAAAACTGTCCCAATCGCTAAAAACAAGTGATCAATGAGGTGTCATGTAAATTTTGAGGACTTTATCGATTAATTGTTGAATGAAGTGTTTTTTCTAGCTTGAAAGAAACGCTCTGACAAGTGCTCTGTACATGATTACCACCATTTTTAATTCGAAAAGCATAACATAAATTTTTGATATTAAAAAAACTTCCGAACTTAGACTTGATGAATTTAGAGGAAAGTCTCACATTAATCTTTAATCTCTATTGCACAGGGAGAAGAAAAACATACGCAGCTAAATACAAAGACCGAATTATTGGATATATTCTCGTTTGAAAAAATATTTTTCATCGAATCGTTTTAATTTTCGGAAAATTTGAAGTCTATGAGCGTGATTGTGACTAAAATTTACGTTTATCAGAGCTGGAATCGGGTGGCTTTGAGATCTTTTGTAATGGGTTACAAAACAAAACACGAGCTCAACCAATCATTGATAGATATGTTGACACCCGAATTTATCTCAACATATAATAGAAAGAAAATAAAGATAACGCAGTGAAAAAGCGAAACATATAGGTTTCTGGCTTTTATTAATCGGTGAAAACCAAGAATGATGCTAGCATTCCGTTAGAATAAGGATAAAACAAGAACACCACGAGATCTAGCTGCCAAATTTCCTTCATTTTCTTTTGAAAAAATTATTTAATATAATATAACAAATTTGCTTTAAAGTACAATAGATAAGACACCTAAAAGAACAGAAAAATCTCTGAAAAACATCGTTTTTCTGTTAAAAGCAGAAGAGGTGGCAATACTAGCTCTATAGTTGAGTTTCAAACTGAAAAATCTAATCAGACTTTTTGTAAGACCTTCCAAGACTTTTCCGACAACTGCATTCGTTCAGATCATACTATAATTTGGTGCAGAAGGTTTACAGTTATTTTTTCTTGAGATATGATAAGATTCTTTAGAAAAGATCATTAGGAGAATTTTGAATCATTGACGCTACAGAATATTTCGACAGACCGTCATTAAACCAGTACATGCGTCTCTATACCACTAAAAGCGAACAGCAGATGTCACCCATATAAAGATACTTTTGATGTCGATATATCGATAGGACGCATACGTTACCGACACATGTTTCAACATATATGTCAACCCTAATAAAAGTAACTATATTTCGGCAGATCCAAAATTTCGATACCATCAAAGTGATGCCTGTGAGAATACTCATATTTATGCATGAATTGTGAGCTCCAAGAGAATTCCGTAAACAAAAGAAATAAGACAGAAAAAGCTTTCAACTAAGGAAAAAAAGTTGTTGTCTGTATTTTTAGTTCTAGTTCATGAATATAAAGATATGGTGATATTGCTAATTTCTCAACATCATCGACTCAGACTTTACATATTCAAAAAATCAAACAGATTAGCGAAAGAGGCGCTTTTTTCTAGAAAAGCCGAAGCCGTGCGAGAAACAATAGTAGTGTTTTAACAGAGACTGAGACCGGAACCTGAATTTTTTTATCGGGATTCAGTGTTGAAGTCAAGGGCCTTAGCAACTCTAGAAACTTTCGAGTCTTCTCATAGTAAACGTTTTTAAGCATGAGTTTTCTGTACCAAGGGGGTTTGACCCCTAGTGAGATTTTTAAAGTGCGTATTTAGTTAGCTGATGACTCACCTCCCCTAGCCCAAAGCCCTGACTCCACCACCGCTTTTTTTACTTGTTATTATCAAAAGCATCGAAAGAGGCGATGATATGATTATCACTCTTTTTTCTTTTAACTTCCACTCATAATGACAGCGACAACAACAGTCATACCCACTCTTTGTAAATATTATTTGGCTATCAAGTTCATTTCAAGAAAAATGAATTTTTTTATAATCATAAGGAGAAGGAAAATATTTATATTATTTCAGAAATCTGTTTGTGAAAATAGAATTGAATATTGAATAATTTGATATCAGATTACTCAACGCAACAAAATCTAGAAGCTCTTAAAATTTTAAAGAATACTCATCGGGTAATTTTATTGACTGATCATATTTTATGGATGAATTTATGAAATACTAAATGAAAAATCGTAATAAGAAATAATTTTGAGGCTCGCACTCATCCAAAACTTGAATTTGAAGAGAAATTTGATCAGTAGTGATTGCTCTAGAGCAAATTCCAGTCTATAGAGCTAGTATTAACATCGTTTCTTTTAATTTCCAATTTATGATTGATCTTTTTTTGAAATATTTTTCCTCACTAAAACGGTACATAGTCAATCAGAAAACTATTTTAAAATCTTGAATTCTCAGTGAATCTAATGCAGTTTTTCACGAGAAATTTGAATCTAACGGGTGTCACATAAATAATTACCTTCTTAGTACTTTCGGATTTTCTTCCCTGTTATCCCCTTCATTGAAGCACCTATTTTTTGATTAAAATATATAGCACTTGAAATTCTATATAAATAGTATTTGACCAGGCCTAAAAATTGCTTTAGATACATTTGAACAAAGTCGAAAACAAAAGACATACGAACACGCGGAAAATGTGCATATTAAAATGGTATTATGAATATTACACTTAGTTTTTTTTTGTTGATGTTTCTATAGTAGTAACTTGTTTTGTCTTTGTGCAGTCTCAGAACCATAAAAATGCTAGTGGACCGCGTAGATCTCGATATGCATGACAACTTTTATTCTAACGAGGTAATCGAAATTATGCTCAGAAAAAAATTATCAGATCCAGAAGACAGATAGTACCATTTGCTTTCAGAGAAGATGACATCCACAGTGTGTGAGTGCTGTAAATGTTTTCTGAGCATAATTTCGATTATCTCGTTAGAACAAAAGTTGTCGTGCATATCGAGATCTACACGGTCCACTAGCATTTTCATGGTTCTGAGACTGCACAAACACAAAACAAGCTACTACTATAAAAACATCAACAAAAAACTAAGTGTAATATTCATAATGTCATTTTAATATGTACATTTTCCGCGTGTTCGTATGTCTTTTGTTTTCGACTTTGTTCAAATGTATCTAAAGCAATTTTAGGCCTGGTCACATACGATTTATATAGAATTCCAAGCGCTATATATTTTGATGAAAAAGAGGTGCTTCAATGAAGGGGATAACAGAGAAGAAAATTCGAAAATATTAAGAAGGCAATTATGTATGCGGATACCCGTTATAATAGGTTTTATGATTGAAACGAAAAAAAGGGTCCAATTATAAAAAGTTATTATTATTACTATCAGCCAAAACTTTTTACGAATCCTGATAGTTTCCATGAATTTGAGTGCTGTCATAGGATTGGTCTAGAGACGTTCGATGAATAAATCCTTGAATTAAAAACAACTTCCTCTATAAATAAAATAACGCTGTACGAAAGTTTTTCTCGAACTCGTTGATTTTCACTTGTTTTATACATCATCATTGTATAAGATTCATCTCATCTAAGACACAATTTGTCCTACTCAAGCGAGTATTGTGATTTTCATTTATTGTGAATCATAACTACTCGAACTCGAAAATTTTATACGATGAAACCTTAGAAAAAGCGATTTAGTTTGAAATTTCCTGTCAGATTAATAAATGTTAAAATTTTATGGTATACAATCAACAATCTTCTATCTATCCGAATCGTTCTGAATGTGTCTCTGCGATGTTGGTATTAATGTGCAAGAAGATTTGAATGTGAATATGAGTAAAAAGGAAATCTAACTACTAGCACACATTCTTTATCGAAATCTAGTTTCATAATTAATTTGATATTCTGTCACTCACATCTAAATTCATAACAATTTCTCGTTAAAATATTCAATATACAGATTCACTTTAAGATAATTAATGAGAACAACAATTTCGAGGATATAAATGCGAAATGAGGCAAAATTATTGTACATTCATTATTCTAAACCGGAATTTACACCTGTACTGTTTTAAATGCATAAGTCTTATATCTATACCAAACAAATGATTTTACTATTCACCTGTAAGATTCATTTTGATTTGAAGAATTGCATTTATTAAGATCAGATTCAAGTACCGAATTTGAATATTTGAAAAGAATAAATAAGTCTCGAATTTTCTGGACAGACACCGTTGGTTTCTTAATCATAAATAGTTTTCTATATGAATAACACGCTATAATGTATCAGCATTTAAAAACTATTTTCTAACAATAAACAAAATCTTTTCTTTAAAAATAACGATATTAATATGAAACGAGTTACGGTACTCAAAGATCATTAAACTATTTTCTTTTTTAATCAACTTATTTGAATCAGACAAGAAAAATTTGATAAAAGGTTGTTAATCTTAAGAATACGAACACATTTGGAGACAAGTTGCTATTGAATTAAAATTATAATCAACCTCAACTTTATTCTTCTCTATATCGCAATGATTTGAAGAAAAGCAAAAATAATTTCTTAAATCTCATTTTAATTTTTGACTTTTCCTAAATAAAAAAGAAGTTAATATTTATAATTCTTTCGTATCTCGATTAATACCGATTACATCAACATGTGTTCTTACTTTTTTTCGATCAAATATCACATATGGTTCGATTCGCCTCTCCAATAATTAAATGAAGGAGACGAGATGCAACAACAAAAGAATTCTCATTTGTCATTAGTTAAGTGATTCGAGTAGTTTCACATATTTTTTGTCGTACTCTTCGGTAAAAATAAAGAGAGATGAATATATTTCTAAAGATCTTCTCTAAAAATGTATCGTCAAATGGAAATATCTAATTCTAATTAAGAATTTGGGAAGACTTTGTTTTTTTATTCGTTCAATTTAAAATTAATTTTAACGATGTTAATAAAAGAGCAACAGAAACTATTTATTTTTTTAATTTAATCAACATAAAAATTTCACACATTATTGATTAATTATTTGGTGGCCAAACAAATGGTAATGACGCTCGATTAAAAAATTCCACAACTCTATTAATGCGAATTCGATTCTCATAATCATTAACTAGTTGAACATATTCAAAGCCACTATTGATAAATAATGAACTATTATTTTCATTTTGAATTTGTCCATAAACATAAGGAACCATAACATGATATAACGAAGATGAATTTGTATGGCCACTAATTGTTATTCTTATTTGACCATCTTGACGAAATAATGCTGGTTTTGTTAGTTGATTGATTTTACAAAAATCTAGCAATTGATTATATTGTAAACCTTCAGGAAATTTTGGATGATACCACACAGCATCATTTGTAAATACATTTAACCATTGTGAACAAGGCATCGTCCATAATGAAAACAAGTGTTCAATGTTGTCAACAACCGATTCATTTATTGTTCCAATAGTAAAAGCTATTGAAAATACAAATATAACAATTAATAGCAGAGATGAATTTAATCGAAACATGTCTAAATATAATAATAGAATAAAAAAAAAACATTTCAATCAGAATACTTTATTGATTATTAAATATTTTTTGGATAGAAGATAAACATTAATAAATGTTTCTTTTCATGCGAATATTATCATCTGTCATCTTATTTAACGATCAAATATATTCGACTTTAATCTCAAACGTGTCATCGTTAAAACAAAAATAAAACGATACTCGTCAAGGTCTTTTTTTGTATTTTTGTAGTTTTTTATCTTTGGAATTAATCGAAGTTTGTCTATGACAATATAATGGTATAATTATCGCACAAATTTTATTTTTCTCAAATCCATCGTTGTTGTAGTATTTAGTTAAATAGTCCACAACAAATTTAACGTGATTACTAAAATATAAGATTTTAACAAAACACTTAAAAAGAAAGTTTTGAGAAAGATATTTAAAAATTGTCAACAAAAACAAAGACTGTACTTTATTCTTTTTCGTTGACTTGCAACTATCGAATGAACAAAGAACTTCATATATTTAGAACTATTTTCTGTTTTTATTAATCTATTTTAAACGTCTAAATTCAATGCAATTTCTTGAGACACAATGAACAAAACAATTAATTAAGAAATAACACTCAAAATATATTTCAAAAATGTTGAAGTTTAATCCAATTAATTAAAAAATAAAATAAAAATGTTATTTTCACTATGAAATAAGAATAAATAAGCATACAAAAAGAAGATATTTCATCTAACGTGGTCAAACATAAATATTTCAATACTTTTCTTTTTATTAAAACGAACAATGTAACCTAATCCGACGAAGAATATTTTCATATAAAAATGTTCATCGTTGTTTTTCCAAAATATGATTTGTTTCGAAACTACATCAAAAAACGAGTACGGCTGTTTCAGATGTTCAATTGAAAATATCACAGAAAAATAGAACTATTTGTATATTAAAAGTTCCGTTGAAATTGAACGTGAATTGTCAAGTTCTGGTTCACTTTTCGCATTAGAATTTTACAAGGAATAAATAATAAAACAATACACAATTTATTTTCGACATCGACGTAGAATATTCTTTTCTTCTCGTCATGTGATAAACTCAGAAGAATTTTCTTTCTTTCAGTTTCAATCTTGTAGAAAGTTTTTCTCAATCAACTTTTTCAAATGTGAGTGAGCGTGTTTAATGTCTTGAATGAAGAACTAATTCTTCCGATCTACCGTCAACCCACACCCTTATACTATACAATAAGGAATCATCATAAAAGCTCCCAACAAACAAATGACATCATTTGAACCCTATAGCAAACTTTTTCTCTGAAAATTGAATTTTCTCTACAGCAAGAAACAATTATAAAAAGTTTAATATATGATTTTGTGACTAAGAGTCTGACACGTCTGAATAAAGCAAATAATTTCCTTTTAATCCTTCTCATAAAAACTGAACAAGCATACAGTGATTTCGTTGAATCTACTGTATTAATGTACGTACTCAAAACATTTGTATTCATAGAGTATTTTTCAACTTGAATATCATTATATTTATTCAAACTAATTTTCCATGTCGATTATGAAAATCTGGAATCATATTCTCGACTCAAGTGAACAGAGAATATATAAATGCATGCTTATAGATACAAATGAATACGGATGACTATGTTCGATCAATCTTTGCGGTATAGAGTAATTTGTATTGCTGATGTTTAAATCTTGATAAGCATTATGTCAAAAGATGCAGAATTTCAAGAGCTTTCAAAAATTACATATTAATTAATTAGGGATACATTGAACTCAACATGGATAAAGTCAAAATACTAGAAAATCTTCATTTTAACTAGTCATCACATGTCTTCGTATATGAGCATCATCAAGTAGTGAATAGTAGTGTAGAAGTTTATGAACGGTTACATTTTGTAAAGAAAATATTTTTGCACCGTTTGCCACGTTTGCCACGTTTGTGAACTCGCAAAAAAATCAATGGAAGTAGAAAAAACTTTATAATACTGAGAGTACCCTTGAAAAGTGTGTTTTTGAACAAGTTTCTTAGTGGCGTAACTGGTATACTCTGCTATTTTTCATGGACAAGTCGAAAAGGGCAAATCTGTGGAATTTAGCTATGGTTTGACTAGGTCTTTCAATTGAGATAATTAAATCGAAAATCATAATTTTATCTGCGGACTGTCTCTTGTAAAATTGCTAAGTCCTCTCGTGGATCCTTTCGTTAGGATCTCTTTTTATCGTTCTATAATTTCAAAAGGCCTTTTGAAAAAATAAAATTATGGTTCATAAAAATGGTCTTTAGCGATTGTTGTTCTGGTGAGACTAATATGGTATCGCAATAAGTGTCTATCATCTGCATTGTGGCCTCCATGTTAATATTTCTGGTTGAACGTCGTGTGCCTTCTGTGCCCTTCCTGTAGTAGAATTGCACCATGCTGTGCTATTTCCCATATGATAGCGTTCGAGTCTTAACACTGCTTTCATCTAACCTAGACCATTAGGATACGGCAGGAATCGGTCAGCAAAAGACTTCTCCTAGAAGTTTCTCGATTGATGGATTGTATATATAGATTAAAAAACAGCTGGAAGATGATATTATTTAAAAAAAGAAACGAAGTTGTTGTTTCATAGTGTCAGGTCAAATTCGTCACCATCAGCGAAAAAGAGCTTGAAACATGGACACATAGCTGCAAATTTTCTCTGGAGTTTTTCGTAATTCTCTCAATAAGAGAAAAAAAACATTTATTTATTTTTATGTTTGGGTATACGTAATGACTATATCTGTTCTGTGTATTCATTGTGTCAGTGGTATTCACATTTAAAACAAAGCATAGTATATTAGAAAGAAAAATTGATATGTAAGTAGAAAAAGTCCGAACATCGTTTGATTGTTAACATTCCTTTCGAAGTGAACCACAGAAAATCAAATGTATTGTGTTAATAGCAGGGCTACTGAATCTCCTATTATCTTCAATTTTCTCACCTTGAATTTTAATGACACGTTGAAACATCCATGCAAGTCAAGACACAAACAAGATTTGGAAAGAGCAGTATTAAGTTATTTGATTGACGCAGCAATGAGTTGAAGGTTTTGTTTTTATTGATACATCTCAACTAAATTTATGACATTAATCGACGAATTCTATCCCAAGCATTTGTTTGTTTTAATTAGATCAAAAGAAAGAACTCTGAATATTTATGGAATTTTTTCAATCCCTGAACCAACGATCGACGAGATATTAGATTCACTAGAGCAAGATTTTGTATTATTATATGAGAAAATTTCTTATATTCCATAGTTATTTTACTCTGATCAACTATCATAGTAACTAGCTACTATTTGCTCAAGTTCAACATTTGAGGGTGTGGGTGTGGGTGGGTGCGAAGAGATGATCCACACCGGACACCCCACATCCACACCCTAACCCGGCCCGCCCGTCCCTCGTGGATAAAAGCTTCACGGGTCATCCGCCCGCCCCGCCCGCGTAACCTGAAGAAATCTGACATTTAAAACTTAATTTATTTTATATAATAATTCTATGGTTGACAAAAAAGAATCTTGGTATCACTGAAAACAAATCGTACCATACCGATCCAAAAAAGGTCTATTGGACTAAAAGAAGGTTTCGAATTTGTTGCAATTCTCGAAATCCTTTTAGGTTCCGTAGAGAGAACTAGAAAATACCCGAGAAAGAATCCTAGGGCAATTACAGATGTTCTGAAGCACTCGAAGTTTTCACGAAACCCTCAAAAAGGTTTCGCAAAATCTTCGGCGCCACTGAATATTTGTAATTATCCTATGATTCTTTCTGTTATGATCTGCTCTGAAAAAAATAAAGGAGGTTTACAGAACCCTCCGAAAAGGTTCTGTAGATTTTCAAAATGCTCCAAATGTG
>OENM01001048.1:0-17364 GCA_900239745.1 Rotaria magnacalcarata | reverse complement strand
CAGAACCTTCAAAGGGTTCTGTCAAAATTTTTACCATTTTTTTGAGACTTTGGGCACATTTGGAGCATTTTGAAAATCTACAGAACCTTTTCGGAGGGTTCTGTAAACCTCCTTTATTTTTTTCAGAGTGTGCATGCACACACAAACCCAGGTCGAATGTTCCGGTTCCGGAAACGACCGGTTCTGTGGTATTCCAGAGATTTCATGGAAGCAGTATTCCGGTGAAAGGATCCGGTGACCGGATTTATCCGGTTCCGGTCGGAATCGACAGGAACCTGTCAAACTAGTAGCCGGATACGGTTTCCGGATTCCTGCATCGAATTCCGGACAATTCCCGGTGGGTTTCGGTCGGAAACAGCGAGTTTCTTGCAGGTTTCGTCGGAAATTCATGGAATACTGCTTCAGGAATCATTGTCCTGGGTCCTGTTGCCTTTCATTAGCAAGAATAATACACTAAATAATCAAAGTAAATATTTATTCTAATTATTTAAAATAGACTTTACATTCAAATCGGCCATTATTGTTGATGAACTACACACGTTTCCGATAGACTCACGATATGCATCAATAATTGGTCGAATTAAGTCAACAGATGACCAAAAATTTGACACAAAATTAATGACAAGTTCACTTGCTTTAGCTAATATCTAAATAAAAGCAATAATAATAATAATAATAATATCTCCCATAGGCTTATCGCCCGTTGGGGCCGGCGCTAAAGGGTCCACGTAAGCAGCCAGGCTTTTTCGTCTTTTTTCCTTTTTACGGACGACGGTATCTGCACCCCTTTTCGTCCAACGCTTCCCCCGTTTATGAATTTTGGGTTGGCGGGTTACTCTGCATATTGACTAGTGACCTAATCAGCACGCTATTGGATGAGTCATCCGAAACAACTAGCCGTTAGTGACTTGTTCAGGGTCATTCCATGGATGGTGCTACTGAGGTTTGAACACAGTACCTTGTGAATACGTGTCGAACAACGTAACCACTCAACCATGGCGGCCCAAAAATAAAAGCAATAGTTTTAATAAAAAGCTGTTAGCGTAATTCCTTTGAGATTAAAAATGTGAAACACGATGTAGCTGTTCTCAATAGTCATGCAAATCCTGCTTTCTTGTATGGATCTCGCTACCCATTGACGCATCATACTTTACCTAGCTACTAAAGATGCAATAAAAAAACATCTAATGTACTGTTATAAAATATTAGTGATATATATTCACTAATTCTGTATAAAAGATCCGTCACATTCAGTGGCGGCTCCGAAACGTGTCTGCGACAGTCTGTGATACCCATAAGCCCTGTCTATCACGGCCTATGGGGGAGGGGTGGGGCCTAATTTCTGGTTTAAAACACTTCAAGACCTTTTGGATCGCGTTTCACAAAACAAAGTTTAGACATGTATCATCTTCTTTAAAACTAAATTACTTTATTTTCTATCATAAAACCATCAGTTACACCAACAACAACCTTTTTGCCAATTCGAAGTAATTGCATAGAATTTGTACGTCTAATTGTTGGATCACCAGTATAAAGAAGAATATCAGCTGTCAAATTGTTTTTTTCTGTTATCCAGGAGAGTCATTCTGAAACTAGGATCCTATCGGATTCCGACAAGGGTCAGACCGTGAATATACCAAATATCAATGGATTCCAATAAAACCAACGAAATCCTATAGGATTCCGGGATCAGGACCTACAGTCGGATCCTTGGTGTAGGAATTCCATAGGATCCAGTGTTGGAAGTTAACGGAATCCGACATGAACGTATGACCCTAGTGTTCTTATGAGAAAATATGCATAAACACCCCTAATTAAGAAAATTTTTTTTTCCGTCGGAACCGACAGTCAATCCGTAACCCGGAATCCCATCGGATCCGATAAGATCCGTCATAGGATTCATTCACCTGGGTAATTGCTAATAAATGGCATGGAACAGAAGATGTATGTGCAGGTCTTTTTGCTCAATCACTAGAAGAATGGGAAAGAAAAATGCTTTAAGATAAATAACTATAGTGATCAACTTGACATACCTAGGTTTTTTTATGATAGTATAAAGAAATGAGGCAACTGTTATTGTCACTCCAATAATATAGCATAGTCCCATCATAGAGATGACTTGAATATCTCCTGACAGCGAGTAGATGAAGATTAGTGGCGATATTAGAATGACAAAAACTGTTTTTACTAAAATAGATCAAAAAGAAACTTTTAGACAGTGGCGGACCAGGGGTGGGGCTAGGGGGGNCCCCCCCCCCCCCCCCCCCCCCCCCCCCCCCTTAGACAGTGTTGGGCCCCCCTAGCGAGATTCTAGAAAATGAATTTTTTTATATAAATATGTAGTAATCTTTGCAATTTCATGTTTTAGCCAGTGTTGCCCGCTATGAAACTCAAAAACTCCCGCAAGAATCAAGAAAAAATTTCAAAATCTCCGAAAAAATCTTCAAAAATTTCAGAAAAAACCTTCAAAAAAAAACAAAAATCTTCAAAAAAATTTCAAAGCTCTCCAAAAATCTAAAAACAGCTTTCAAAATCCGAAAAAAGTCCGAAAAAAAACCGAAAAATTGTCAAGATTCCCAAAAAAATCCAAAATAACTTTCAAATTCTCAAAAAAATCACGAAAATTTTTTTCGAGGGCTCAGCCACCCTTCCCCCCCCCTAGCCCAAAATCCTGGCTCCACCACTGCTTTTAGATACGGGGATATAAGACAGCTCTCCGTATCAGTGGCACTATTATGAAAAACGTTTTTCGTTAAAATTAAAAGTTCAATGCACTTACATGTGTTCACCAAATATCGAATTAATCGAGCAACAAGTGGTCGACGACAAAACTGAGTAAATTGAGGAGATACAACACCTTCGAAAAAATTTTTCACTGAAACAAAATTTATTAGTTATTGATTTTCAATATATATATATATATCACACACTTACTTGCAACTCTTATTTGTATCACTTCTTTCGGGATCAAATCGAAGAAACGATGCTTTAATGGAATATATAATGTTTGCTGAGTAGTTTTTGGTATGTCTGAAAGTAAAACAATACATTATACAAGTTTCAGTTTTTAATCACTCGGATTTGGCTGATGATTGATGACTAAATGATGACATGCCGAGCATTCTGTGTTGGTTGTTGTTGTTGGGTTGAACGCGTTGCTGTTGAAGCTGTAAAGTTGTTCGAGAAACAATTGACAAAATACGTTGTTGTCGGTCCAGATACATGATCTGCATGATGATGTCATTTACTATTATAAATCTGAAATCAAATTAAAAGAATTTACTTTTATTGCGTGTTAAGCCAAATGAGAACATTCATTCTTGCCTTCTAATGGTCACCTCATTGGTGATCCCTGGAAAGTTGACTTCCAACTTGCATATGACTGTTACTTTACCGATAAACAGATTCATGTTTCACTTCATGAAATACTTCATATTGCAATAGATAATCGTTTTCAAGTGCTCGAAAATCTTATTATTACTGGATTGAAAAGTCGACATCTACTTAACAATTCTAAACAGAAATCTTAACCAATATACGACTTACGATCTTTTTGATGAGTATTTCCATTTTTTTTATGGAGAAAACAAAGATTCATTCTCAAACAAATACCATATTGGACATAAGTATTAATAGATGGATTGACGTAGATGCCTTTTAAATATTTTCATTAACTTTAATTTGGGTCTAAAAATTCGTCTCAACTTCTTTTGTCTCATCCACATTCAGAAAATAAGTGTTAAATTTGTAAAATGTTCTAATGAACAATATAATAGTTGAATAGTTGTGAAAATTATCTTTGTCTAAACGGTGGTCAGGATCAACAACGAATCTTTCGCATACAATAAAACTATTCAGAAATTTTGATAAAAATCTAAATTTACCATTGATTACGATCGAAAGTTCGATTGAAATTATACGAAAAAGTGGCCTTTTCCTATTCTGCACATAATATTTATAGCATAAGTAGTTGGAGTTTGACGAGTCTTTCCGAACTAATCGTAAAATATTGATATTTAGAATTTTAAATAAAATTTAACAAAATATTTAATGATTTAAACGTCGATGGTACTCGTTGGGAGGTATTTAATTGAAGAGATTGAAAATAAAAAATACGAAAAGATTTGTTTATTTATTAAGTTATAGACGAAATTCAACAAACCAGAAAAAAGAAAAAATAACAATTCACGAATTGCGAATACGGAAAGGATGAGCCTCAGTATTAAAGACATATGTGTCTAATGATATGAAAGAATCATCAGAAAATATTAATAAAAGATATTTTAACGTTTCAGCAATAAAAAAACTTTGTTGAACATCATCATGAGAAACTACTGATGAATAAACATCTCTTATACCGGAATAACCACCTTCCACTCGACAATATTTTTCAAGACTCTAAACAAATAAAATAGAAAAGAAAAAGGAAATTTTCATACTAAAATAAAATAAATAATTAACAACGTACAATAATAGCTTGCCAAGCCCAATCACGATACATTTGTTCATGTGTATTTCTCCATAAATAAAACCATGTTTCAATAACTTCAGGTCTTAATATATAATATTTTTCCTGATCTCGTAATGCTTTAGCTTCAACATCAGTTCGTTCAAAGTGAAAAGCTTCTGGACCAAGACCAGTGGCTAAAATAAAATAATAAAATAGTTTTATTTTGAAATAAAATAAAATAATATTTTACCTGTTCTTGTGTAAGATTCTCGACATGTTTTTCCAATCGCTTGTGCTATTTCCATTTGATTTTTAGCTGATGAATTTGAAGATATTGCACCGGATGATGCAGATAAAACGTAAAGTCCACCAACAAAACATGTTAAATGGCCCATTTGTGGATCCAATCGACCTGAACGTTGTTCACCAAAATACATTAAATTTGATGTTGGTGTTTTTCTTAACATTGCTTCTTCGGCTGCCTTTTATTGAAAACAAAAAATAAATAAAAGAATATCAATTATTTTAGTTTAGTTCTTATTATTTAAAAAACTAAAACACAATCACTAACTTTCATTGCATTTTCATACATTGAACGAGCTTCCTCATCTTTTTTTCCAGATAAAATCCAACTTTTTAATAAATATTCATAAAAACTATCACCTAATGCACCAAGTGACGCATGTTCTGTAAGAAATTGAAGATTTTGTATTCGTACAAAAAGAAAGAAAGACAGTTTAAAATTTACTTTGACACCATGCTCCTGTTTGTGGATTAAGATAATTATAGTACATATTATTCTCGGATGCTCCTTTAAGAACTTTTCGTATTTTTTCAACCTAAAACGATAAAAACAGAAGAAAAAGAAAAAATTTCTTTATCGATTTAAAAGACGAGAACGAAGAAAGGTGATTTTGACCTTTTGTAAATAAATATCTTTGCCTGTTAATTGAGTTAAATATTGAAATTCAAGATGAACTGTGCCAAATTCTGACAAAATCGAACAACCACCAGCAGCCCAATTCCAATTTTTTGAAGCTCCACTAAAATCATGTTTTGCTTTTGCTTTAGTTTTTTATTTTAGATAAAACAATAAAGCTAACTTCGATAAAGTGATCAGAGCATGAGGAATGCCAGTTGGAGTATCAAATGCTGGAAGAAGACGATTAGCCATCAACTCAGCTTTGTCAAGATATAACTATTCGAAGAAAAGAAAACAATAAGCTTTTTGTTGAAAAAAAATTCTTTTCTCGATTATTATATCTCGGCAGAGTTTTATCTTCTGTGATGATACATATCGATGTGGCGCTTCATATAAAGGATTAATCATAGAAGATTTTTTTAGTTATTTGATGATATTATGAAAGTTTTTCGTACAAATAGTAGATGTTTACTGTATTTGATGGCTTAAATGATTGCTAGATAAAATAGAATCTAACTAAAACATTTTATGAAGATTGACTTGTCATTTAGAACAGTTCATTAGAATAATTTTGACTGAAAAAAATCTTTTTTAACATAATTTAAAAGAAAACTTTTCATATTTTATTAGTCATTTTTCTTAGTTTAATAAAATTTTCAAATAGAAACAGAAAGAAAAAACAACGTTTTGAGAAGAAACTAAACAAGATTTATTTCTCGTGAATAGTCTCGACTAAGTCAATCGATCAACATAATTGTTTATCTATGAAATACGTATGATATTGAAATCGATTTAATTAACCTTTATTTAAATAATTTATATGAATAAAATTATCAAATAATTCTTATTTCAATGAAACATTTAACATACGTAGAATAAAAATAAAATTAGCTCTTTTTTAAATATTAAAATAGAATTTATTTATTATAATTATATCAATTTCTTACTTTATCATTAGTTAAAGCATAAATAGAAAGAAAACCACCAACGAGTCGAATATTAATTTCAAATACAGAGACTTCACTTGGCTAAAATAAACAAGATTTTGTGAAAAAGAAAAAGAAAATGAACATTTTACAAACCACATTTGGATCAAATTTCGTTTCGATCCAATCTCTTGATTTTTGATAAAATTCTTTTAAATCAGCTAAATAAATTGTGTCAATACTATCAATAATTGATATTCCTAATGGACTCGATCCAAATATATTTGCTGAATGACCAGTTTTTGATATTGGTCGATGTTCATTAGCACCCCAAGCATACTTTGCATAATTTGAATAAGAATGAAACACCATCTGTTTTAAACAATGGAGAAAAAAAATTGTATTTTTTATTAATATTTGACTTGTTTATGTCTATACTATTGTAGCAATTTTAACTTCTTAAAATATCTTTATTTTTTTCTCCCTACATGACACAAATGAGCAACAATTCTCTTTCTAATTTATTTTCTTTTTCAACGAGAATCCGATTATTTCACAGTTAAAATTTTTGTTTTTGAATAATAAAGAGAATGTTAAAACATCGAGTTGAATAAAACGAGATTAAAACGAAAACAAAAAAAAGTTGTTAAACAACAAAAGAAAGACTAAGCGAGGAAAAACACACTTGCAAAGACATACGAAAGAAAACCAATTGAGATGATCGAACTTCCAGACTTGTGACATGGATAATGTGGTTTAGAAGACGTCTTTGATGTCCGGACAACACTCACCTTTATTCGATTATCTCAACTCATATCTTCGTTTATAAGTGACTGATCGAAAAAAAAGGTTTTTCAAAGAAGAAAAAAGAAATAAACAAAAGAAAAAGAACAGTTCACACTATTTGTTTATTCTTCTCTAAAAAGTAGCAGGCATATAACCATAAGGACCAGCATACATAGCTGCTGTTGATGGATCATAAAAATTTGGTTGTTGATAAGGAGCAAAAGCACCTGGTTGTTGTTGTTGTTGTTGTTGAAATGCTCCAGTATTTGGATCAAAATATGGTGTTCCCATTTGTTGACCACCAAAACCAAAGTATGGTTGAACTTGTGCCGGTAATAATCCAGCTTGTTGAGCTGCACTGAATGGCATTTGTATTGGTGGAAGAATACCAGCAAATTGTGCACCAGCACCTTGTCCTTGCATATATTGTTGCATTTGAAGCATAGCAGCTGCTTGAGCTTGCATTGCAGCTGGTGATTGAGGTGGTAATAACATTGCTTGTTGCATTGGGTCAGCACCATAAAGACTTTTATTTGGACCAGAATATTTACCATATTTACCCATTTTACCTTGTGGAGCAACTTGTCCATAAGCATCAAAATAAGGCGATGGTGGCGTACCTGCTAATGCTGGTGGACCATATCCTGCTCGTGTACCTTTGCTGGATTGATTGTATTCATATTTATCTGCCTTTTCAGATTTTTCACGTTTGTTTCCAAAGAGACCCATGTTGAATATTCTTTATATATGTTAAGTGTGTTGAATGATATTATGAATAAGAAAGACAAGTGTATGTGATGTGAGTGTCGTCCGATACAAATGAACGAATGAATTGAATATTTATCTATACATATAGGTTGACCCATTGAACGGGCACAGTCACGCTTCAATAAACACATTTCATACGAGAAGAAGAGAAAAGAGAAAAGAAAAAGAAAATCAAACTAGACTTTTCATCTATTGGTTAAAAGGCGAGAAGAGAGATCTTTAGATTGATGACACAACGCTTTTTCGTTTTTTTTCATTTGAATTGAACTTGCGACATTGAAAGTAACACAGTTATTCATCGGTCATCGATAATGATGGATATATATGATGACAGCCGTAACGATCTCGATCTTTATTCATTCATTAGACAGTGTGTTTAATGGATGTCGATATGATCAAACCATTTTAATGAGCACATTTCGTTTGTCACACTTCAACGAACATTCAACTCTTTTTTTCTCAATCAAAACGTTTTTCAAACAAAGGAGAGAAAAGAAAATGGAAAAACGAAAAAAAAACTCAAAACATAATAACTAACCTCTCGAACTTTTTCTCGACGCATTTCAGCCGATTGAATTTTCTCAAGTTCATCAATAGACATATGTTGAAATATTTTTGTTAAATTTTCTACAGGTAAAATATTTTTCGGAGATGATATCAAATTTAATTTTGGTTTTTCAATAATTCTATTTGAATTGTCACTATTATTTTCATCCAAATTTATTAAATCTAATTTATTTTGATGAATTTTTTGTCGTAATCTTGATTGATCACCAGATAAATGTAAGGAATGATCATGATCGTGATTAGGCCAATTTACTGGTGGACGTGGAATTGGCGGAACAAATATATCTTTAAAATCACGATTTTTAAGTACTGATGATACTGGATCGGTGACAACTGTTGGTAAATATCGAACAGCAATTAATGTCAAACCAAGAAAAATAAATACAACAAGACCAAGAATTTGCCATGTACGAGCTCGTCGTCTTGATAAATTTGTTTTAAATAAAGGAAGTACCGGCTGAAAATGTCCCATTTAACACCATTAACAAACAAAACAACAATATCTAAAATATGATTTTTTTTCTTTTCGTTTCCGGCTTTGTTTCTCTTTGAATAAAAATAAGATATGTAGACAAATATTTATTTTATTTTTGTTCTGTTTTAATGATTAAATATAGATGGATGAGAAGGGAACAAGAGCAAACAAACAAAAAAATACATATGATATTAGACAATAGTTAATGATCGACAAATAAAATAGATAAATAAATGAGAACATAGATATAGATAGATATCGACGATGACAAGACAAACTAGATTTAAGTAGAATTTTTGTTTTTATTTAACCTTCAGTTGGTGTTTCATCTAATAAGAGTCTAAAAGAAAATGGAACAAATGGATAACCTTCTCCTTTGTAAAATTTTGATTGAAATTCAACCCTAAAATAAATAAATAATTAAATTAATTATTCTTAAAACAAAAGCAAGACAAACCAATGAAGACGAAGTGCATGAAGAAAAGCTGAAAGTCCTTCCATTAAAAGTAATATAAATACAGTTAATGATGACCATGGCATAAAAACAATAAATGATGCTATTGCACCCACATAACCATTCATACCCAATCCAATCTGTAATACCATATGCCATAAGACTTCAGATAATTCTAGAAAATATTTCAAGCGATAAAAAAAGAAAGAAAAAGAAAAAGATCTACTAACGAGCATGAGCTAATGATAATGCCCAAAGACGTAAATAAGAAGCTGTATGTGATATACAACCAAGAAAATATTCAATTGTATGAATACCTTGTTCAACCCATACTTCACTCATGTCAACCTAAAATTTATTTTAGTTTTTAAAGAAAAATAAATAATTTATTAGAATATTAATAATAAGCACTTCTAATTGGTGATGTTGTTGGTGTAAATGGTCATCATCAAGCATTTCATCAGTATCTGTATCCCGTACATCAACATCAAGCACAATGCCTCTCTAGAATATATATATATATATATATAAGCAGCATTTTAGTTTAGTTATTGTTATTGCTCTCGGTTGGCTGATAAATTAATTGTTTCATTAAATGAATTAATATTCAAAGCTTTGTATTTAAATATAAACCTTTTTTTCTGTATTATGAATTTGTTCATTATTTTCATTTTCAATGTTTTCTGTTTGATTTGTTACTGTTGAATACTTTGAGATGTTTTTGTTTTAATTTATATTTTTGAAATTACAAACAAGAAAAAAAAGAGAAAGGAAAATAACTTACATTAGCTCGTCGCTTATTCATAATAATTCTGTAAATTGGTTTTCCTAAAAGCATCCATGGAATACAAATAACTGCTAATAGGATCAGAGCTGTCTGAATTCCTCGTTGACCGCTATAAAATGTTCTTGAACTTTCCGGTTCCGCTGGATATGATAATAATATCATATTAATCAATTCTGTAGTTAAATAAATTACTTTTATTTATCTTTAAAAATAAAAAATAATTATGAAAATCTTACGAATAAGTAATGATGGGGCTTGTGTTGCAACACTTCCATCGAAAGTTGTCCATTTATAAAATATTAAAATAATTAAATAAAAGAATATTGCAGCCAAAAATATTATTTGAGGAAGAAATTCAAGATAAATCGAATGACGATGATTAAAATGTCTATTAAATAGAAATTTCATTTTCAAATAATATTAAAAAAGGAACTTACAAATGATTCCATAAACTAAGAAAAACCCCAAAACCCATTTGAATAATTCCAATAATAATTGCAAATTTCATTTTAACAGAATTTGTGAATGTTATTTTATTTTCAGCCAATTGCCAAACAGGATCAAGACCAAATGGATACGGTGTACCTGAATACATTTGACGATATTCACTTGTTCGACTATAATTATATGGAGTTGGCTCTAATATAACTGTATCTAATTTATTTAGTGTTTCATCACTAATTTTCAATGAAAACAAACAAAACAAAAAAGAATAAATTCATGTTTCTTTTTTTAACATAACTATATATCATTTACCCAAATTTAACTCTCCATGATGATCCAAATATATTAATGGATTTTGAAAAAACATCATTATAAATAAGTCCCGTATAAATTGAAAACAATCCCATTAACAAAATAATATATCGTCCACCAAAAAATATAGTCCAAACTTCTTGTGTTCTCCATTTGTCTTTAAGTGAACGTTCTTTCAAAACCATCCAAAGAGCAAATATGGTAACAATAAGACCATGACCAGCATCACCAAACATAACAGCAAATAAAAATGGAAACGTTATTAAAACAAATGGCATTGGATTTATTTCTCGATATGTTGCAACACCATATGCATCAACTAAATTTTGAAAACCTTGTGTGAATTTATTTAATTTATGATGTGTTGGTGGTTGTTCACGAGTTATCATTCGATTTAATACTGATGAAACTGTTCCACCACCACTTGCTTCCTATTTTGATGAATTTATTTTCAATTACAAGAATAATAAAAGAAATAAACGTACAGATCCTTTTCTAAGTGCTAATTGAATTCGATCAAGTTCGGTAACAGGTGCCCAACATTCAGCAATGAAACATTTCCTTGCAACATCATTATTAAACATATTCATTGTATGATAAATAGCTTTGATTTTTTTAACTTTAATTTGCCACGTTCGAAGATTTCTTGATGATGCTGCTAAAACTCTTTGCCGATGATCTTGAGTTTGACTAAGAACAATAGTTAAATCTTCTAAACGTGTCATAACACCCATGGCTAATTCACGACGTTCATGAGGATTTTCTGGACATGGATATATATTCGCACGAAAACTAATTTTAAATAAAAAAAATAAAATTTATTTTCATTCAAGTATAAAAACTTAAAATGACATACCCTTCGCAAATTTTCTGAACACGATTTTTTAATTGTTCACCTTGAAAAAAAACAACAAATACCGTTTTATGAACTTTTTCACCCTAGAAAAAAAACAGTGATTTAGAAGTACATTGAATGCTATAAAAACAAAAACGAACAGTAAGAGGATCTTCGATTAAATCTGGAATGTCAGCTTGTTTTACAAATACATTTCCTCGACAAACTCTCCATAACATTCGTTCAAATGTAACCATTCGTTCACGTGGAATAACACCCGTTATAAATCTATTTTAAGTTATAAAAAAAAGAAGAAAATATTCATAATAAAAATAAAAATCAACCAAAGAGGGGGACACAAAACGCCACATAAAAACGAAATATTCGATATTTAATATTTTACCCAAGTTTCATTCCAACAGATGTTGTTGCTTGTCCGCCTAATTCAATTTCTCGTTCGCCATTTACATCTTCCAAAACTGCAACTGGATTAGCTTGAGCCTTTAGAAAAATAAAAAGATAAAAAACAAAGGAATCTAAAATAGCAGCAGAAGAGAAAAAGCCCTAATGTGGTAAAACAAAAAAGCAAAGTTATATAGCGCTTGATTGTGTCCCCCTCTCAATGAATAATTAGTTTATTTTCTCTACCCTAGTTTATTATGAGTGGTGACCGAATATTCATAAAGCAGTTGAAGTTGATCGTCGTCCGCATCTCTCTGGTTATGATTGTGTACTGATGTAAAGGCCGTCTCTGCCTATTTTCTCTCGTGATTTAAAAGCAAAGCTTTCAAGTTATTTTAACTAAATTACCTCATCAAAAAATGCTTGAGTCATTGATAAATTATGTTTTAATTCAGTTAATTCATTGAAATTTCGAAGAAGTGCATCAGCATTCGTATTGATTTCTTTTAGTTCATGATCCAATTTTTCAAATGTTGCCTAAATATTTTTTATATTTTACATAAAAAAGAAAAGAACAATAGAAACTTTACTTCAAGATCGATCATTTCACGAGGTTTCGGTGCATCAGGATTATCCTCGGGATCATAAATTGGCAGTTCATCCTTTTTTATTTCTGTTTCAAGAAAACCTAAAGAAAAAAAAAACAATTACGAAAAAAAATTATTTCTTCATACGAAGTTTTCGTTCCATTTCTTCGCATCGTCGAACTTCATTTACAAATTTACGTTGAAACGAATTAACATTTGGATTTAACTATACAAAAGAGAACGAGAACCAGAATTTGTCATACCTATACAAAGTTTAAATAATAAATACATCACGAAATTGAACAATTCCCAACTCTCCCAATTCCGATATACAAGCATAAGCTGCATCAGGTTGCAAGAAGAGCTGACATAGAGTCATCTCTTCACTCCGAAATATTGTACTCATCACCTGATGATGCAAATAAGAAAAAAAGACAATGAATGAATATCTAAAACTACATAAATGATCAAGGACATCGTTTTTTTATCATTTTTTTTATCGATAATAAAAATATTTATCAAAAACATAAATCATTACTAAATGTTAACTATAAGAAAATTATTCCTAAAGATTCCATCATTAAATGTTATTCAATGTCCTCCCCATAGTCACTCATTTCCATCGAACGATAACAACAACAACTGCTGTTGTCATCATTTTTAGATTTTACCAATCAGGATATTTTTACTCTATAGATGACGCAAATTTCATTACTATTTTTTTTTAATTGAACAAATAAATAAAAGTTCTTTTTTCATGCTATTTATTTTAAAACTAATTATACTGAAATAGAAAAATCTTTTAGAATAACGCTTTTATCAATTATACATTCTAATATTCAAATAAATTTTTATTATTACTTTGACAATATGGATTCGTAAAAAAATCAGTTGTCACATCAATTTATGTGATTTTAAAAATATATTTTCCGATTCACACTCTCGTTACAAACAAAAGAAAATTCTTCATCATGATTCATGAATAAGGCAACCATTTTCAATTTGATGAAACTTAATCAAAGTTTCTTGTTTATTAAAATAAAATACTTGTCATTGAATTGACAAAAAGATTTAAATAGCAAATTATTCAACGTAATTCAATTGTTTCAGTAAAATTCGAATAACTAAATATTTTCTAGTATTATGATTGATTCTTAGTTTCTTTTCCGAATTCTGATCTAATTGACTGATGTGATTGTATGAAGTTATATTAGAAGAACAACAAAAATTCTTAAATGAAAATAGTTTGAATTTTCGACTAAATCATTCAATGATTGATCTACTTGTAAATTGCACTCAACTATAATTATATAAAATGGAGTTGTTCAATAAAAGAAAACTGAAACTAACAATTGAATTTAAGTCAATGTTTGAAGTCACAATGTAGTCGTTATTATGCTGTACTTAGAGTATGATAAAGTGCTTCAAATGAATTTTAAACCTGAGATAATTGAAAACAACTATGTCAACAGTACGAATGACTTTTTTTCTAGTACAAAAGATCTTTGATTTTCAACTTATTAATTTAATCTTGAGATATGATAAAAAAAACTAATAGATTTGTTGATGTTTATTTTTGTATTCTTCTATTGACTTACATTCTATATATCTATTTTTTCATTGAAAACTTGCAAAACAAACGTTTGTTTAGTGTTTCGTTTTTGTTTTATTCTTCACTTCAATCTCCCGTGATGTCAACGATGGTCTTCGCAAGTTCTGTTGATAAAAGTATCAACTCATATCTATTGAAATCGAGAATAACTAAAGTTCGTCTTCTCATTATTCTAAACAAATATTTCTAATGTTTAAAATGACTTTCCTTTTTTTTATTTGTTTAACTGAATTGCTTTGCATTTTTGTTTTTATTAGGTGCTCTAATTGTATTGATTTCATGTATAATTGTCTTAACTCATAAAAAAATGATTGTTCAAATCCTAGTCCAATGCCAAGACCTTCACAATGGAATGCAAGCGATTATCAATCCTGCAGTGGTTATTACAAAAATTTAAATGATTCTCACATATTCACTCAAGAAGATAATCTTCATTTGGATCGATTATCGTCACCAAAGTATTTTCTTGATAATGGATCGAAAGTTATTTATTTAAGAAAACAATATCATATGCCTGATTTGAATGGATCTTCAACAACTTTGTATTTTGTTGATATAAATATTCCTCTTTCACCGAAAACTGTTCAATTGACATGACCCATTCGGGACATTCATGGCCAACAGGTAAGATTCAACAGAATAATATCATTATAGATAATAAAAAAACGAATATATTTTGAAAGTTTTATTGGATAGACAAACAAACTATTTTGTTTCTTTCAGATCGAGCTTCATCACATCTTTATCAAATTTTTCAATTGAATATTCCTGCTGATCTATTAAACATAAAATATTTCATCGAACCAATTCAAATAACTGATTATCAATTGAATATTGATAATCTTGTTGTTAGTCAACAATCTTCTCGTCTAGCATTCGATTGTCAAATCTATCCTAATTTATCAATCAAAGAAACAGTTATTCAACAACACATTGAACAGACAAGTGATCATCTTGTGTACAAAGTTGATAAATTGTGTACAAAGTTGATAAATTGTGTACAAAGTTGATAAATTGTGTACAAAGTTGATAAATTGTGTATTCGTCATTGGGATGAATATATGCTAGGTAAACGTCATCATCCATTTACTGTTTCCATTGCATGAAATTCAGAGGGGATATTCAAGTTTACACCGAAACCTAAAGATATTCTTCTCGGCATCGATAGTGATTCATCACCACGACCTTTTGGTAATGCCAAATCACAATGGTCATTTAATTGCCAATGGAAATTCATTTGCGTTCACACGACAACACGATGAAACAAGTCAAGTTGCCTGGTCAACAAATCTAGATATATATACAATCATGGGCGGGCCAGCGTCTTATATGGAGGTGTGGCAATAAATAGTAATGCTTAATTTTTTTTAAAGAAAGCCATTTGTAGGGTGTAGCGTATGTATACCCATGTCGTTGAATTCGCCGTAATTTAGACGATTAATCACGATTTTTGAAAAAACCCTCGATTTATTCGTGACTAATCGTCGATTTTTATCAAAATGGTACATACATCGCGATTTTCCCCGGAAAGATTAGTAAAAGCCGCAAATTTCAGCGATTTTGTCGCGATAAATCGTCAATTTTCACTTAACTACTCACAATGGGTAATTTTATGGGAAATCACATAATATCATTCATATTGTCGCCAAGCTAGCTATCTGCCTCCATCCTCAAGCTATTTGGCACTGTTATTCGTACTTTTTCTATTGACTACTTTTGTTACTGGTTTATTCAGCTCTTTTTGTAGAACAAGAAATACAAAGAACGTGATCTTGAAGAGGCCCTATGATAAGCAATCTGATGTCATTAACCTATTTCGTCAAAAATGTATCGCTGTTTGATGAATCTTGATTTTGTTGGGAAAATTGACAGAAAATCATCACTTTTGACGATATATCGCGATAAAAACGCATGATTTCGTCACGATTTTGATGGCATGGGTATATACAAACAGATATATGCCACAAATAATATTTTTAGGTGTGTCAATTGCCAGCAACTGCCTCGTGGTGGCTAGCCACTGGTTATATCTTTACTATTAATATTTTTCAGGTATGGCAATATTTTTGTCAGGTGTGGCAATTGCCACCAATTGCCTCGTGGTGGCCCGCCAATGTATACAATTGATTTAACTAAAGATGATATGCCAAATATCTTGTGTATTACGTGTTTGAATCAGACTGCAGATACATCCAAAATATTCGCCTATTCATGAAAATATATTAGTCTATCGATCACAATCAATACTAGGCTATGAATCAGATTAATTCAAAGTTAAGTTATACGATGGTAAATCTTTAAATTTTTAGTAAAATATTCACTCTTTTTTATACTATTCTATGTAGGAACACTAATAAATACACCTTTCGACGAATCGGATCTAAGTATTCAAGTAATAACATGGTCAAACGATGGGCAATCACTTTTTCTCGAACTCAGTCAAAATGGAAATCATGCCATTTTTAAAGCAGTACATATTCTCATTTCAAATGAAACTGTTCTTTGGTCTGTGGTCGATACTGGAACTTGGCATGATATTAATCTTCATCCGAATGATAGTCAAATATTGCTGGCTACTCATGACAATTTTATTCAACCAACAAATATTGTTTTACGTCAAAGTGATATTAAGATTCCGATAACAAAACACAACGATCAATTAATTAAGAAAAGTCATTTTAGTTACAATTACGATGAATTCACATTTTTTGGGGCACAAAATAAAACAATACATGGATGGCATTTATTATCAGTGAATTCTACTGAAAAAAAGGCACCTATTGCTTTTTCTAATCTATGGTGGCCCACAAAATAGTTGGTATAATACATGGGGTCGAGAATGGAGTTTTCAAGCATTTGCTGCTCAACGTTATGCAGTTATTGCCATTAATTTTCACGGATCGGATTCATATGGACAAAATTTTACTGATAGTTGTAACGAACAACTGGGGTTGGAGTAGCTTGTGCCACTCTCGGCAATGGTGTTTATTAGGCTACTTCAAGTTATCCAGAGTGTAACGACACAACTAGAGAGTGT